>JAMPIV010011486.1:0-117500 GCA_024509875.1 Oreohelix idahoensis | reverse complement strand
TATTTTCATTAGGCCTTTAAGATTGCCAAAGTATATCCTCTTTTCAAACCTGGCTCGTCAGATAACAGTAACCTTGGTAACTATAGACCAATTTCTCTTTTATCATCGCTTTCTAAACCACTAGAAAAACACATACATAAAGCAACACTACTGTACCTAGTTAGTAATGACTTGCTAATTGACAGTCAATCAGGGTTTAGAATAAAGCATTCATGCCACACAGCTCTAACTAAGATGATAGACAACTTGCACCTAAACATCTGTGATGGGGCCGGGAAGACATCCCTGAGGCCCCACCCCCACTTCAGTTCAAGGCATGTTTGTCGCCCATATATTTTCGGTCGGCCCACGTGACTGTCAGCTCACGTGACGGCGCGAGCCTGGGTTGTGAAAAGTCTGAAGTAGAAGATTGATGAAAAGCCCATAATAGAGCCTGAGAATTAATTGTGGTGTATAGTTGTGAGTCATATTTGATATTCGTGTGTTATATTAAATAGCTGTAGGTTTTATTTGCGTTTTCGCTATTCCTAAAGCGATAATCGCGTGTGATATTTAAGTAGCCAAGATTAATACGCCCAGCGCGCAGTAAGTTGAGTGATTAGCCTAGTGCCTATATAAAGAAATAGCGATCGGCAAAAGGCCGATCGTACGTACAACAACCGTTCGTAGATTCCTTCTTTTTCGAAGACAGCACTATACGAAAACGAGCGTCCTTTTCAGGGCGAACACAGCAGTCAGAATTTACAAAAATGACTCGTACCAAGCAACAAGCTAAAAAGAGGAAAGTCTATACAAGCCCTCAAACACTTGTCAGCAGCATCAAGCAAGAACCTACAAAGAGCAAACAGAGGCAACCAGAGAGCACGAATACTCCAACTACTAGCGTCGTGGCCAGTCCTTCTCAGAAGACGAACAACGTAACCTCTGATACTACGACCGATGATCGACCCAAAGATTCGAAGGCAGATGACAAACAAGCTCCGAAACCAGACTTAGCAACATCACCGCTGAAACAAGGTGTCGAGGCGGTAGCTACATTGTGCAGTGACAAGGCAACATCGAAGACAGAGGGTAACAAAGCATTGAAACCCAACAAAATCAATCCACCGGCAAAACGAGATGTCATTGTCGAGTCTCCAACATACAGTGAACAGCCAACTCCGGTGAAACTTGACCAGATGCAGACGAGCCAGAATGCGAATTCACCCCGCAGACCGCACACTCAATCGGAGACAGAAGTTGGAACGTGCCAACTTCGCAAGCAACAAAATGCCGTCTCTAACGTGGTACTACAGGAGAGGATTGTTAAGATCACACAGATGCCTGGAGGTGAGGCCTCACTCAGGGCCCTACCAGATGACAAAGTAATCACTATCCTAGAAGCAATAACTGGCAAGAGAGGCATCGCTAAGGTACGGAGGCACGAAAAGGGAGTTGTGCTTTCGCTCAACAGCACGGGAAAATCAACTGCACTGATGACAGAACTGGAGGCAGGACCGAAAGAATTCATGCTGCCTCACCAGATAAAAGTAGTGATGGAGACCAACAAGACTACAAAGAAGTTTGTCGTAAGAGGGGTGGACACCAGATGGCCCGCAAGCGAGATTCACAACAAACTTAGGATCGAAAACGCAGACATCAAATTCACTCAGGTCGAAAGGCTAAAATTATCCCGCCGGTCATGCAGTGCTCTAACTGCCAGCAGTTTTCGCACACAAAGAAAACGTGCAGGAGAGATGCAGTTTGCCGGTATTGTGCGGGTAGTCACCAATATGGCGACTGCCCCAGGGCAAAGGAGGACCGCAACTACAAAGAAACTAACGCAAACCGTACCTGTGCAAACTGCCACGGAAACCACGGGGCAAGGTACAGAGGATGCCCTGTGTTCCAGGAAACTAAGAGCATCTTGAAGGAGGCCGTGTCTAAAAACATACCCTTCAAAGAGGCCAAACACAGAGTGACTGCGGATGCTGCAGAAAAACAGCGCACGATTGACAGACGACAGATACACAAGCTGACCGCTGAAATCAACGAAATGAAAAGGAAACTGCAGAACGAAAACAGAAGCAAGCAGGCTCCCGAAGACGACAAGGACAGAGGTAAAGACGTAATAGATATGCAGAGCGTCAGAGAAATGTTACAGAGCGCCCAGGCAATGCTACAGGAAACAAAATCCATCAAACACGAGATAGAAGTCGACATCGCCAAACTCACAAAGCTAAAAGAAGAGAACGAAGAAATCCTCCAAAGAATTGAAACAGAGAGAAGGATCGTTGAGGATATCCTTACAAAAACTAGAGAACAAAACAAAGAAACTAAAGACAAAATGAGAACCGAAATCGTACAGCAACTAATAAACAATCAAGAAAGAGCAAAAGCAGCCGTGACGGATCGCCTACCTAATATAATAAAGGCAGCCATAGAAAAACAAACATCGAAACAGACAACAACGAGTAAAGACCAAACAGGCAGCTAGTGGTCCTTTTCAGGACTAGTCATCTCCAGGGCAAGGAACGCGATACCAGCGAAGAAGTTGACACGCTTTATCCCCCAATATAAACCGTTTATAACCCGTAAGGCAGGAAACGAATACCATGAGCACGCCACGACACCATAACCTGACAAGCAACGAAGAGGTATCCAGACAGTCAGTTAGTGGTCCTTTTTAGGACCAGTCCTTTTCAGGACTAACAACAGGCTAGCACTGAAGAAAGTAAACACTCAATATACCCCAATTATAACCAACTTTCAGGTTGAACAGGGTATTACAGCAACCTAGTAGACGAAAACAACAACAACAACAAAAGGCCGATTTGAAGATTCAGCCCACACGAGTGAGCAAACGACGAGGTGACCAGTGTAGGTAGCAGATGGACTAGAGCACGTGAGTTGTAATTCTTAAGCGCAGTTTGTAGAATTTAGCATTCGTGTTCTATAAGTCTGAATCAGCACGTGAGTTAATTTAAATTAGCTTTAGTATTCTGTAGTTTTATTATTAGTATTCAGCGTGTCTGTTCTAATGTTTAAATGAAAAAGTGAATGTGTTTCCAGGACCTGATAATTTAGTCTTAAAATATAATTGAGTGGAGATAATGTGTGGATATATTTCACTAGTGTTAAGACCAAATCACGTATGTAAGAGTTTAGTATCAAGTATTTCATCCATCAGACCGGGCAAATTTAGTAGGAGAGTGTTTTATACATGAAACTGGACAGAGAAGCATCTATTACTTGAATTTAGATGATATTGGCTTGTTAGCAAAATATCAAGATCGCGCCACGTGGTGATTGTATAAAAGCGGCGCCAGCAAGTCTGCATTTGACACTCCTAGTTATCACTGTATGTTACGCAGTTTTAGATCGCGTGAATCGACACGTGGGTGAAAGTATGTAATTTTCCCCAGTAAAGGAAAGGGATAGTTTTCGTGTTAATGCCAGTTTTGTTAAAGTCAAAAGTAATTATTTTATTTCTTTAATGTAAAAGTAATTGAGTGTATTTCACGATAGCCTACTTATCATAATTCTACTGTATATATTTAATGGGTTACTGTGAGGTGAGAATAGTCATTTAGATTTCTGGAGAGCGCGAGGCCACTCCTTGGGCGTAAAGCGCATTTGAGACATAAATGTTGCTGTTTGCTCCTTGCGGAGCAGGGCGACACCAGTGCGGCTGAATCCAACAGAAGCCTGCATGAAGCATTTATATGCTATGGCAGTGATTTGTTTCGGTAACGATGTGTTTCATGTGATGAGATTCCCAGTCGCACCAGTGGTCATATACGACACGCTTGTTGCCAGGCTCACCAGTCGTCACATACGACATGCTTCAGAATGCAGTAACTAATACTGATGTGGATCGGTTACGAGGTAGTAGCTTATTCTCATTATTGAGAGTATTTGTTGTACATATAGTTGAATATTATTTTATGTTTATTTTATGATTATTTAATTATGGTTATGTGAGGAATGGTTGTGAGAGCACGTGGGCTCACTTCAAGATATATATTTCTCTTCTCCGCTCCTGAGGGAGCATGGGGCCAACAGTGTGGTTTGCCTTCATATTAAGCATTCAGATGCTCGGGCAGTAGTGGCTTCGGTAGCAATCTGTGTTACATGGTGAGGTTGCCAGTCTCATGCACAACACCATACTAGTCGCATTGGACGACACACATGAGTGTGTGTGTGTGTGATAGTTGAGTGTGTCAGGTGGCGGCGTAGGACAGTTTGACAGGTGAGAGCGTGGTGTTTCTCATTCAGTATTATATTATGATTTTAACTATTCTGTGCTTTGTTTGCTTCTTCAGATTAGCATCGGGCACTGTTGGGTGTTTTGTTTTGTTTTGTTATGTTCGCTAGTTTATTTGTTTAATGTTTGCTTTGTCACTGAATGGGTTGTAAAAATAAATATAGCCCCTGCCTCTAGAATCAAGAGTTTTATTGTTGTTCGGGTCGGTGCGAGTGTGACAAGAGAGTGATCACACATCACAATATAATCATCATCATCATCTCGCACACCCTATCACACATCAGTAACGATAACATATGTGGAGCAATCTTTCTAGACTTTAGGAAAGCATTTGATATGTTAGACCACGCTGTTTTAATATGAAAATTAGAAACAATGAAAGTTAACTTTAAACTAGTGACATTACTTAAATCATTCCTGTCCGACAGACAGCAAGTAGTGTGGTGTGGTACAATAACTCCTTGTCAAACCCAACTATTATTGACACCGGTGTTCCTCAGGGTTCTATTCTCGGCCCTCTACTTTTTTCCATTTACATAAACGACCCTCCACTACACATCGAGCACTCATCCTGCAACCCATTTGCCGATGACTGTACCATTTATACTAGTGATAAAAGTTGCAACACGCTAGAAATATTATTACAAAGCGACACAGACAATCTTATTAAGTGGAGCAATGAAAATTGCATGCAAATAAATATCATTAAAACAAAATGTATGATAATATCAACTAGACAAAAATTACAAAACTCACTGAAAACAACACTTCAGCTCTACATTGGAACCTCTTTAATTGAAAAATGTAAATGAATATAAAACACTAGGACTCATAATCGACCAACATTTAAGTTGGAATTCGCATGTACAAGCACTGACCAAACAAACGGCACAAAAAGTTTACCAGTTAGCTAAAATCAAACATTTCCTAGATGAGGATACACGAAAAATGTTCTATACATCTGTTGGGTCGTTCATACTCATAGTCAAGAGGTAGTTGTAAGCTAGTGTATGGTGTCACTGGTCTATGCTAGCTTAAAATACGCAAATGGTTTTCTCAATGAAAATATCTGAGAAGTGTTCTTAAGTTGAACTCCAACAAGCAATAGTCAATTCTCCAATTCAGGACTGCACGCAAGTCGTTGGTGAAAGTACATGTTATTTATTGACACGATACACATACGGAGTGAAACAAGACGTTCATAGTTACAGGTGCAAAAAAAAGGTCATACGTCAAAAATGTTGATAATTACTTTTCAAGTTCATGAAGATTCTCTAACAATAAAGTCCTCTTATTCAAGTGACTAAGGATCACTTCCTCTACCACATCAAATGTATTGCAGTCAAGTCCGTTGACCTTCTTTCAAGGACGTATATCATGGCCCAACGGATTCATTCTCAAGGAGCAATACTTCTTATCATACTTGTAATAATTCCAGACTTTCCATACGATACTTAGGTAGCATATATATATTAAATCCAAACAAAGTCATCCACTACAATACGACCAGGTTAGAGTTCTGTGTTGACTAACCTCTCTATATCCATGCCACGACTTTGGCATTGACAAAATACGGCATATAAAACATGTGAAGCATACATAATCAATTAACTTCAGTTACTCGTAGGTATCCTCCCTCTACGGTAATTCAAAAAGGCTAACGACTCCGTCTGTCCATTCTAGGAAGGACATACTGCGATGACTTCCCGCTAGACCAAGATTAGGAGCGGCCTGATACTTTAATTTAATTCAATAAACATTCGATATGACGTAGGGCGACACTTACTTGATACTTCCACTACTGGCTTCACCATGAATCCCAGTAGATATAATTACAATATAATGGCTTCTTCAAACTTGCCAGATAAATCCAAGAAATATATATCGGACATAAACATGGTCCGTACTGCCCCGTTCAAAACATGACGTCACAATCCCCAAACTAGGTTACCCGTGCGTCCAAAGCAACTCACACTGCATTGTGCACGTCAGTGCGTGAATCAATCAAACGCACAAATAATATAACTATATTAAAACTGGTGCGTACATTTGGCAGGACCGAAGACTACCCCCTTAGGTAATAAATGTACGTAACAGCTCCCTTATTACCTCCCCTTAAAAAAATTAATTCTATTAATTTTTTTGAACTTAGTACCCGAGAGAGGTGAGTCAAAACTACAACAAGATATATGAAATGCATAAAGTTATACCATATTAAGAAAAGAATATTAAACGAAATCAATGTAACTAAATGATAGTATGCATTAAAGCACACATCCACTATCGACCTACTTTGGAACGATGTGGTAATATTCGAAGTAAAAACAAGTTGAAAATGAAAAATGAAAAAAACCATTAAAAAAGATGATAATAAAATTCAACTAAGTTTTCAACAAAAAAAATTTGAAACATATGATTTCAAAAATGAAAATGAACAGCAACACTGATGATGATCAATGACAAGAGAATCAATAAAAACAGAAAAATTGAAAATACAATGTGCAAAAATGAAGCAATGCAAAATTAAACACTTTAAGAATCAACACCCTTAACGTTTTCTAACACTAGTATGGTTGACTAGTGATCTAACAGTGAGATATCGTAACTAAGACCCGTGAATGCAGGTATTACTTGACAACTAAGACAGTTAGTATGTGTGTGATCCATAATCAATTAAATAGATTAAATTGAATTATTCTAATTTATATATTTCTTAATTACTAACAAAAAACCAGTTACTAATATATTCTAAGTAATTCCAATATCAATCATTGTCAATGTTCAGTTACAAGTAGTTAGTAATCGACGAGACGATGTTCTCAATGTTCCATACACGATAAAATATATTCTCGAACACGATATGTAGTGTAATATGTTCCATAGGAATAACAAATATATATTTGTCGCTCTTAACAATGTTTCCATACTCAGAAAAAGTTACTGTAGTACCAATGTTCCCGTACTAATAAAATGTTACTCTAATACCACTGTTCCCGTTTTAATAAAACGTTAATACACAAGAAGTAATGTTATAATCTATAAGTAAGTATATCCTGAAAGTTATACTTATACGAATACTTCAGTTATATAAACAGTCTTTATAGATGTACTATCAATGATAAAGTACAAAGTTATTCATGTTATCGGTGAGGATGTTTCAACATCTGGAAGTGGTTTAGTTTCGACAAGTTCGCTTGGACATCTTGACAAACAGTCTGCGAACACATTCTTCACTCCAGGAATAGCTCGTATTTCAAAATTGAATGGTTGAAGCGCTATAGCGTAACGCGCTGACTTAGATGATTTAACATTCTTCGTGTTCAGTGCGGTAAGAGCTTTTTGATCAGATTCCACCACAAAGTGTGAGCCGAGGAGGTAACGTTCCAGTTTTGTGATTGCCCACACCAATGCGAGGAGCTCCTTATCCAGAACGGAGTATTTGAGTTCGCTCTCCGTAAGTTTTCTGGACACGTACATCACCGGAAATAAGGTGCCGTTATATTCCTGCATCAAAACTGCAGCAATAGCGTAAGAACTTGCATCACTGCGAAGGATGAAAGTGAGATTTTTGTTAGGCAACCTCAAAAAAGGTTCAGTTGAAAAAAATCGTTTTATATAGTCTAAAGCCGTTTGGTGATCCTGCGACCACTTTATTACATTAGATGTGCCTTTCTTCAGTAGAGACGAAAAAGGTGCAGTTATAGTAGACAAATGAGGGATGAATTTTGAATAGAACTGTATTAGTCCTAAAAGCGACCTAACTTGTTTTTTTGTCTTAGGTGCCGAGATGTTTAAAATTTTGGAGACGTTACTGTCTTCTGTATACATGAAACCATGACCTATGCGGTGACCCAGAAATGAGATGTCATGAAAACCGACAAAAGCCTTTGAAGGTTTCGTTGTTAAGTTATAATCCCGTAAGGTAGAAAGTAAGGCTTTTAATCCATGAATATGTTCATCCCAAGAGTCACTGAAAAGACAGATGTCATCTATATAAGTAATGACATCGGGACGATGAGACAATATGCGGCGCATCATGCGTACAAAGGTAGCTGGCGCATTCATTAATCCGAATGGCATAAAATTCCATTGAAAAAGACCCCGTGGCGTCGAGAAAGCGGTGAATGGCTTTGCTTTAGGAGTGAGTGGCACTTGCCAATAGCCCTTTGAAAGGTCAAATTTCGAAAAGAATGTGGCATGAGATAATTTCTCCAATAAGTCGTCTAAAAGAGGTAACGGTTCCGCATCGAATTTTGTAACTTTGTTTAATTTCCTGTAATCTACGCAAAGACGTATATTGTTGTCCTTCTTCCTAATGATTACAATAGAAGAAGAATATGGTGATGAAGATGGTTCAATTATATTTAATTGAAGCATCTCATCCAATTCCTTATCAACCTTATCACGAAAGTGTAAAGGTATAGGATATGGGCGAACTCGAATAGGCGTATCGTCAGTCAGAATAATGTCATGTTGGATGACTGACGTATGACCTGGGATGTCAGTGAGAACATCCTCATACGAGTGTAGAATATTAGAGACTTGCTGACGTTGATCAGCCGAAAGAGTAGATGAGATTGTAACATCATTCCATTTCTCAGTGGAATGGAGTGGTACAACTGGTATTGGTAGTTGTACATCATCGAAAGAAGATTCTTCTTCTTGGATGACTGACAAACTAGAATAGTGTTGAATAGGAGGTGTAGGATCGTCAGTTGCCTGGAACACTGACTGTAGATAATCAGGACGTGAGTAATACTCCTTCAACATGTTAATGTGGAAGGTTTTATGTTTACCATTAACATCAACGATGTAGTCGACATCGGATATTCTTGAGATGATCCTGAAAGGACCTCTCCAGGTAATTAAAAGACGATTGTTATGCGCAGGGAGTAATACAAAAGCTTCGTCACCAGGAATAAGCTGGCGAAGACGTCTATACTTGTTTGCAAATAGACGAGCTTTTTCTTTGGCTTGTTCGAATGATGCAGTAGCTAGTCTACAAGCATCTATGATTCTCTTTCTCAGAGAGATCACATACTCATAAGAGGATTGAGTTTCCTCTTCAATATTCTCGTCAACCAATAAGTCGTGGATTAACGACATCGGACCGCGTGGTTGCATGCCAAAAACAAGCTGGAATGGAGAAAACCCCGTGGCTTGATTTTGTACTTCGCGATACGCGAACAGAGCAGCGGGTATGACCCGATCCCAGTCTTGGGGATGGTCTTGGGTCATCTTACCCAACAACTGCTTGAGTGTCCTATTGAGACGCTCAATTAACCCATTTGACATTGGATGATAAATAGAACTAAGAGATCTGTCTATACCTAATGTCTTCATAACTTGAGACATGGATTCAGAAATGAACTGAACCCCATGATCCGACAAGATTTTCCGAGGAAAACCAATGCGTGAGAAGATTAACATCAATGCCTCTGCTACACTGGCAGATGAAGTGTTCTTGAGAGGGATGGCCTCAGGCCAACGAGTGCACATATCAATGCACGTAAGGATATGCGTATGCCCTCTAGCAGATGGAAGCATCGGACCAATAATGTCTATAGCCATTTTATCAAATGGTCTAATCGGGATGTCCGCAGCTTGAATAGGAGCCGCATGAAATGGACCCCGTACCTTAACTTCCTGACATATCAAACAGGACCGACAATAGAGAGTGATGTCCCTATGGACGCCTGGCCAGTAGAATGCCGAAAGCACTCTGGATTTGGTACGCGAAAAACCCATATGGCCCGCACATTGCGAGTCATGCGCATGTCGTAATATACGAGATCTCATAGAGGATGGGACTAAGATCTGATAACATAAGGATGAATCCTTTTCCCGTATTACTCTAACCAAAATCCCATTTTTAAGTATAAAGTCATGTCTAGATTTTGCAAGTTTGTTGCTGGTATTCTTTTTGTTCACATACTGAAAAAATTCTTTTAATGAATCATCATTCTTTTGCAATGTTGCAAACAACTCCCGTGAAATAGGAGCATCATCATCACAAGTGGTATGAACTGTAGGTTCAATAGGTGTATCATGCGACATATTAGTAGCTTGAGCTCTAGTCACTACTGCATTTGCAGTTTGAATATGTCGTTCTTCCCATTCAGCAATTTGCTGTGGTGTACACTCTTTAATACCATGTATGCGACCAAGTATTAAATCACAAATTGGATTCGGAAGGAGACAAGCCTGGATCTTTCCTGAAAAAAATGGTGTATTAAGGTCAATAATAGCAGTGGGAAATGTTTCAACGGTGCCACCAAAAGTCACACACTTGACAACCCTGCCCGTGGCACAACTTGGGTTGATCAGCGAAGTCCGGACGCCCACAGTGCTACAACCTGAGTCAAATAGGAGAGAGCATGAAATGTTGTTGACAAATCCCTTGTTAAACTTAAGAGAGCCCTGTCCCTGGTGTATTGACGCAGCAGTGGCCGTACAGACTGCAGGTAGACTAGGCAAGGTATGTCCGCAACGCAGCGTCGTGATCGCCTTAGGCTGGAAAAGAGTCGAGCATTCTGGACAGTCTTTCACCTGGGTACAATCAAGATGAACAAGAGAACATTGTGAGCTACAGCCCTGCATAGCCTGTGTATCAATTCAGAGAGGAGCCGCGCTAGCGTAGTTTACAACACCGCTCCTGATACAGGATCAAACCCGGGCGATTTTAGCCTGTGTATCACAATTAAAGAGAGGACATTAAGAATGTCTACCCGTATTACTCGGCTCCTGACAATGGGTCTATCTCGGAGAGTATTTGCCTGAATGGCGAGGGACACCTGTCTCTGTACAAGAAATAAAGGGATACTCACGTAAAATCAATGTCAGGTTAGACATAAATAATAACCTGAGATTTCGCCTCGAGTATTAGCGGGCGAACGCAAAAAAAAAAAAAAAAAAAAAAAAAAAAAAAAAAAAAAATTAAAGAGACATTAGAATGTCTACCCGTATTACTCGACGATCTATCTCTGCGACGCGATCGATTTTGATTATTTGCATTAAAATTGCCATAATTGTCATTTCTGCTTGAGTTAAAATTTGGATGAGTCCGATAATTTGTATAATTAAAGTTATGATGTTCTTTAAAATTTTTATTCCAAGAACCTTGTCTGTTTTGTGGACCCTGAGATCTTGATCTCCAGTTTTGTTTATTATAATGTCCTTGATTATTTTTAAAATTATTGTTACCAAAATCTCGCGATCTGTGAGCTTGGTTCCAAGAAACATTAAATGGAGCAGATTGTTGAAATTGCTTCCCGTTGTAAAAGTTATCATTGTTAAAATTGTAATTATTTCCCTTATTGGCATACCTGTCAGCACTAAAGGAACGATTGCGTGAAAAATTGTTTTGTTGTGCTGCAAAAGCAACAGGCAATTCATTCTTAATCTGTGCATTACTTAGATCTATGGTTGGGTGAGCAGTGCAAAAATTTTTTGCATGTTCTTCTAAATCTTTTATTGATAAAGGTTTCCGTTCGTGTAAAAATGCGAGAAATGTAGGATTTACAGACGATAGTACCTTATCGCGCATCAGTAAATCGAAGAGACCTTCATACGACTTTTCAATTTTGGATAATTCAATCCATCTTTCTAGGGTTAGTCGTATTTGTGACAGAAAATCACTGAAATTTCTGCTTGATTGCGGTAGCAATGTACGAAATCTTAATCGGTATTCATCTTCTGTCATTTGAAATTTCTTCAGAAGTGCGGCTCTAAGAGCATTATAATCATTCTTCTCATTAATACTGGTAGTATGATAAACTGCTAAAGCATCCCCAGTAAGTAACCTGGATAAATATGTGCAATACAGTGTTTTATCCACGTTATAAGACCTACAAGTGGCCTCAAATCTATCTAGGAAAAATATTACGTCATCCGACGGGGGATTAAATTTAGGTAATTTAAGGTTAATTTCCTTAAAATGATCATGTCTGGATGAAGTTTGGCTTTCAAAAGTTCTCTGAGATTTAGCTTCCTGAGTTAACCTCAGTCTCTCATATTCTGACTCTGCTAATTTCAGTTCATGCTGTCATTTTCTATCATTCTCTTCCATCTCAAGCTGAAGTCGTTTTGTGTTTTGTTCAGCTATTAATCTTCTTTCTTCCATTTCTTTTTGTTTATTTTCCATTTCTTTTTCAGCTATTAATCTTCTTTCTTCCATTTCCTTTTGTTTAACTTCCATCTCAATTTTAAGTCTTTCTTCAGCCTCCCTTTGCTTCTGTTCTGCCTCTCGCTGAAATCGTTTCTCTTCTAATTCAGCGGCCAATCTCATTTTTTTCTCCTCTTCCTCAGCTATAAATTTCCTCTTCTTTTCATCCTCCTCAGCAGTTAATCTCATTTTTTTCTCATTCTCCTCAGATTCAATCCGTTTTTGATCTGCCTCAAATTGAAGTTTTTCTCGTCTTAAAGTTTCTAACTTTCTCTGTTCGGCTTCTATTTCTTGAGATTTCCTATATTCTGCAAGTGCAAATGCTTTTGCTTCATCAGGAGCCATCTGAAGAGCTTTTGCTTGCTTAATGAAATAATCTAGTGAATACATTATACTTTATAAGTAGTCACAATACTCTTGATTTATAAAATGATAATTAATCAATATAAATTAATTAACCTTGTTACTATAACAAGTGTTCTTCGTTCCTGTCCTAGAACGGTATCTTTTGTTATCATATAGTTATGAAATATATCAATAATCAATATAGTAATTTATGTAATGAAATGTCATGTAAGCAACAACGTGAAAGACAATAGAAACATTACCGACAAGACACGATAATCAAAGACGAGTGAACACAATCGTAGAAATCAACCAAAAATAGAAATGTGTAACTAAAATAAAATATCGTAAAAATTTACGATGACAACTACGATCAGATAATCAACAGGACAATTGACAATACAGTGTAAAAACATAGGTTTTGTAAAAAAATGAACGACAGGAAAGGTGAGAAGGACGCATAATACAAACAAAATTCATCATAAAACTAAATACGAGTAAAAATAACTACCAAAAACTACAAGTAAACGTGACGAAACAGCAAAACAGATACTATCATAAGGAACAATTAGCGACCGGAACTTCGGCAAGGTTTCTAGCCTTGAACCGGAATTATCGCTCAATTGAAACTTACAAGTTGAGCCCTACAGAACGTCTGACGAAGAGCCCGAATTGGCTTCGAGATGGATCTCGTTCGTCAGATCAACCTCCCTACCTCCCACGAAGAATGCACAACATATAACATATAACATGGAAAATATAAATATGGACATTAGTATAGAAGGCACATCTAAACGTAACAAAATGGATAACGAAAACACGTTATACTCATCTCGCGTGTGCCGGAAAAAACAATGTGCCTCGTCTCCGTGGATGTACGTCTGAGGATAAATACTTCGCTCTGCGTATATAACACCAGCTCGCACGTAATAATGGCGAATAGGTGATCCCAAGGCAGTCAGTCACTGTACAACCTGACGTGGAGGTTGATTGATGACCTTGAACAATTGAGTTGATTTTGATTCATTATCACGCTAGGATCCAAATTTGAGATGATGTCGCCTTGAAAGTACAAATCTTCTTTTCAAACGATAATTTGATTGAGTACGTTCCTGTGAAATGAATTCCAGACCACACTGGCACACCATTTACTGTTGGGTCGTTCATACTCATAGTCAAGAGGTAGTTGTAAGCTAGTGTATGGTGTCACTGGTCTATGCTAGCTTAAAATACGCGAATGGTTTTCTCAATGAAAATATCTGAGAAGTGTTCTTAAGTTGAACTCCAACAAGCAATAGTCAATTCTCCAATTCAGGACTGCACGCAAGTCGTTGGTGAAAGTACATGTTATTTATTGACACGATACACATACGGAGTGAAACAAGACGTTCATAGTTACAGGTGCAAAAAAAAGGTCATACGTCAAAAATGTTGATAATTACTTTTCAAGTTCATGAAGATTCTCTAACAATAAAGTCCTCTTATTCAAGTGACTAAGGATCACTTCCTCTACCACATCAAATGTATTGCAGTCAAGTCCGTTGACCTTCTTTCAAGGACGTATATCATGGCCCAACGGATTCATTCTCAAGGAGCAATACTTCTTATCATACTTGTAATAATTCCAGACTTTCCATACGATACTTAGGTAGCATATATATATTAAATCCAAACAAAGTCATCCACTACAATACGACCAGGTTAGAGTTCTGTGTTGACTAACCTCTCTATATCCATGCCACGACTTTGGCATTGACAAAATACGGCATATAAAACATGTGAAGCATACATAATCAATTAACTTCAGTTACTCGTAGGTATCCTCCCTCTACGGTAATTCAAAAAGGCTAACGACTCCGTCTGTCCATTCTAGGAAGGACATACTGCGATGACTTCCCGCTAGACCAAGATTAGGAGCGGCCTGATACTTTAATTTAATTCAATAAACATTCGATATGACGTAGGGCGACACTTACTTGATACTTCCACTACTGGCTTCACCATGAATCCCAGTAGATATAATTACAATATAATGGCTTCTTCAAACTTGCCAGATAAATCCAAGAAATATATATCGGACATAAACATGGTCCGTACTGCCCCGTTCAAAACATGACGTCACAATCCCCAAACTAGGTTACCCGTGCGTCCAAAGCAACTCACACTGCATTGTGCACGTCAGTGCGTGAATCAATCGAACGCACAAATAATATAACTATATTAAAACTGGTGCGTACATTTGGCAGGACCGAAGACTACCCCCTTAGGTAATAAATGTACGTAACAACATCCCAAATACAATTACATCTTGACTATTGTTCCACAATTTGGGATGGCTGCACCATGTCCAAGACTAAAAGACTCTATTCATTACAAAAACGTGCAGTGCGCCTAATTTCAGACAAAAACCTCACACAGAGTGTCGACCCATATATATATCTTAACATATTACATCTAAGAAAGCGCCTTCTCTTCAACAAAGCCAAATTTATTCACAAAATCTTATCACAGAATGTTCCAACGTATCTCTGGCCTATTTTTAAACAGTGGAAGACGCAGTCAACGCTTAAATAAATTACACATGCCCAAGCCAAGGCTCGACTTATTCAAGAAAAGTTTAGCTTTTTCTGCTGCTCATCTGTGGAATAATCTTCCACACGACTTAAAAAAACACGCTTAGTCCATATTCATTCAATCACAGACTTTTCAAATACATCATGAGTGCAGATTATATGCCACCCTAATTTAGTTATGTTCTTAAATAATTACATAACATCATATGCAGGGCCGGATTAAGCTACTACGGGGCCCGTAGCATATGTTAAGAAATGGGCCCTATATTTAAAAAAAACAACAATAAAACAACACAAATATATTTGAAAACATACATTTTTAATTTGCATTGTAATTATCATTATCAAAAGTAACAACACAGTCAACATTATTGTTTAAATATTAATGTTTCTACATTTAGCATGAGCAAATTTTTTGATGATATAGGATGTATCAATTTCACGCAGAAGTTTATGTTCAATGCTCATTAGTGTGAGATTGTTCAATCTCTTTTGACCCATGGTGCTCCTTAGTTCATTTTTAATAAGTTTCAGTTTTGAAAATGATCGTTCTCCACTGCAGTTGGTTACCATTAGTGACAAAAAGATGCGCAAGGCGATTTCTACATTTGGAAAATAAGACTCCAAAGAATTGTCATTTATCAAACGGTAAAACTGTAACTCTACAAGGTCTAGAGTAGTGCCAATATGAGAAGCAAGATCAGTTTTCAACAGTTCTGTAAACTGCACAAGTTCTTCACAAAGACTTTCTTCCAGATCTTCCGATATAATTTAATAAGATTCAATGATCTCGTTACCACCTCTTCAGGTGTAAACGACTGTAACTGACGAAGGAATCCAAATACATCATTCAACTTTTGATAAGCTTTCTGGCATTTTGACAAGGCAGAGAGCAAGCTATCAATAAGGACAAGAAATGTTCGGCTTTTAAACTGCTGAGAAGGCGTTTGAGATTCATCAAGTATGCTGGAACCACTGAAATCATCATACTCTCGATTTCGTTTGTGTTTTCTTCGAGATTGTTATAATGTTCACACTCAGTCAGATCCTTGGCCTTGTGCTCTATGTCTGCAAAAGTAGAACGCATAGCTTGAATATACCCCCGCAGGGATTCATAGAGTGCACAAGCTGTATTCAAATCTTGGTCAGAAGATTGCAAAGAAGCACTGGTCATTTGAAAACGCTGTAATACTTGATCCCACAGTATGATCATTATTCCTGTTTCTAACTTCATCATGGTTGAAAGTAGACCACGAGCCTGTTGACGACACTCTGCCTTCTGATCATTGTTATCTGAAATATCATCCAAGACTTGTTTTATTGCAGAAAAGCTGTGTAAAAGTGCTTTTGTTGCATCTGCCAGAGCGGACCACCTGGTATCTGACAGTCTTTTCACAAAGGGCAAATGGGACATATTATGAGAACCGCCAGCACATAATGCAGTAGAAAGGAGACCCCACCGGTAGGTAGAAACAGAAAAGAAAGTGTACAGGGTTTCAACAAATCCAAAGAAAATGACTGCTTCTTGACAACCTTCAGCAGCACATTTTCCAACCAAATTTAGTAAATGTGCAAAACACGGAATGTAATGCGCAAACTTATTCATCTCTTTAATTCGTGCTTGTAATCCTATAAACTTGCCACTCATGTTGCTGACGTTGACATAACTTTGACCACGGAAGTCTTTAATAGCAATGTCATTTGCCTTTAAAAAAATTAAGTAGACTTTTAGTAAGCTGTTCAGCACTATGACCTTCCATATCCAAAAATGTCACAAATCTTTCAACTGGTTCAGATGGCAAAACATAGCGCAGAGTCAAAGTCAACTGGTCCATATTAGATATATCTGGAGTAGAATCCAATGAACCGGAATAATACTTGTATTTCTTCACTTCACAGAGAATGTGATCCAGTATGCTGGATCCAATCAGATTGATGAATTCCTCACACGTTGTTTTAGATAGATATGATGTATGTCCAAATCCTTTGTTTGCATATGAGTACTTATATGCTCTGCCAGAAAAGGGTCAACGGAGAGAACTTGGCAAGATATTGACAAAAGACTGTATTGTACATATCAGACGAGCGACTGCACTGTTAACCAATGTCACTAAAGTTTCGAAAATTTTGGCCTTGAGCCAGCAAACGTAAAAATCGAGCTGTAATTAAGGAGAGGGGAAATGGTGGAGAATTGTAGCTAAAAATAACTTAGGAGGCAGATTCGTGTAGGAAATGCATGTAGAACCAAGCGTGTTTTTTTTAATGAAAAAACAAGTAGAGACAGACGGACTAACAGACCGTAATACATACTTGACTGAGATCTGACTGAAGTGACTTTTGGTTGTCGATTTGAAAGTTAGGGGGGAAGTCGGCGATTGGTCAACGCATTTTATAGTAGCGGGACAGAGATGTGAAATTTTGCCATTTGACATAAGTCTGTTCAGAGACGCAGTTTAAAGTAATAGTGGTGTTGATTCCAGAAGAATACAAATATATAGTGGGGCGCCATCATACAGCCAGCAGCTCAGCTGAGTTTTGCTGGCAAATTTAACTGTGTTCTCAATTCTGAATTCTGGTAAGAATGAACAGTATTTATTTGGTATATTTTAATAATTCGAGTGATTTATACTGCCATATCATAAAAATGATTACGACAAGTAAGTGTTCGCTCTAGGTCCCCAGCCCAAGTTCAGGGTCTAGAGACATACATACAAAGAGCATATATAGGAACACCTAAATAAAACTAGGAAAAAGGATCTAGTGTTGAGATCAGTGGAACATATCACCTATCTTATTCAATAGCAGGAAGCTATTGAACATATCTCAGATGCAATGTAGTCTTGGGGAACTAGTACTATGTGAAACCAACTGGGTAAGATGTGCTGTGTGGTCAGAGAGATCTGACCCAGTCTGTGTGGTGTTGTTGTGTAGTGTTGTGTGCAGAAGTGGCTCAGGAGGTAGAGTTCTGACACATGACCCAATACTTTTGTTTCTGAATTGTGAGTTTCTGTTTGGCACCAAAGCGGTGCCAAATGCTGTAGTGATATACCAAATAAGTGGAGTTGCCATGGGCACCAAGATGGGTCCCAGTTATGCCTGCCTCTTCATGGGCTACCTGGAGTATCAGGTGTGGCAGCAGTATCCTGGACCTTTTCCATTGATGTATCATAGATACATCGATGATGGCATAGGTCTCACCGATATGCCAGAGGTTGACCTATCTAGGTTCATTAATTTCATTAACAACTTCCACCCTGCGATCCAATTCACCTCTCACATCTCCACTGTCTCTGTTAATTTCCTTGACATTGTTGTCACTATCACTCCGCCCCACCTCACCACTTCGGTGTACTACAAACCCACCGATGCACACAGTTACCTCCTTTATACTTCCTCTCATCCTCCGGCTTGTCGGGACTCCTTGCCTTTCTCACAACTTCTCCGCCTCCGTCGGTTATGCCAGGATGATGACAACTTTCTATGCCGAGCACAAGAAATGTTGGACTTCTTCCGTAACAGACAGTATCCAGAAGATGTTCTTACCTCTGCCTTAGAACGTGTTCTCCCTATCTCACGTGTAGAGGCCCTCAAACCCCGCCAAAAAACCTCCTCTGATAGAGTCAAGTTAATAATGACCTATCACCCTCACAGCACTGCTGTCAAAAGGATCCTGTTTCGCCACCTACCTCTCCTCCAAGCTGACCCAGTGGCGCGGGAAGCATTTAGTGAGCCACCCTTGCTGGCATATAGACGGGACAAAAATTTGAGGGACCTCCTAGTCCACAGCCGTCTGAAAACCGTCAACGATGGCCACTTTGGAACCAAGCCATGTAACCGTACACGATGTAAGACATGTCAGTATGTAATCGAAACACGTTCAGTCTCGTTCCCTAACGCCAAGTTCACCATCACCCATGGCTTCACATGTGAGTCACGCAACGTCATTTATGCTATTATATGCAAACGTTGCACCATTACGTACATCGGCCAAACGGGCACACGACTGGGCGACCGATTCTGCAGACACCTCTATGACATCTCTCAGTTTAATTCCACACCTGTGGCCATCCACTTCAATGGCCCCGACCACCACGGTGCCACTGACATCCAGGTGACAGCCATCAGATACTGTTCCTCGGACGCCAACAGTCGGTTTCGCCAGGAACAACGCCTCATCCATCTTATGGGTTGCCTCAAACCACACGGTTTGAATACCCAACATTCTTTTGTCTGAGACGCCTTTCTCTATCGAGTCCCTGTTGTATTATGACTTTCTACTTTGATGCGATCACCCTTTTTTTTTTTTTTTTTTTTTTTTTTTTTTTTTTTTTTTTTTTTTTTTAAAATTACCATTTTTTTTAATTTAATAATTTTATTTATTTATTTATTTATTTATTTATTTTATTTTTTTTTTTAATTTGTTTTTTTATTTTATTTAAATATTTTTTTTTTTTTTTTTTTTTAAATTATTTTTTTCCTTTATTATTTTTTATTTTATTTATTTCTTTATTTAGTTTTTATTTTTATTTATTTATTTATTTGTTTTAAATTTATTTATTATTATTATTTATTTATTTATATTTTATTTATTTATTTATTTATTTTATTTATTATTTATTGATTACTTTTTTCTCACTCTTTTCCAGTCCTTGTTTTTATTATTTCTTATCTTTATGTACTGTCAACTTCCTCTTTCCGGTTTAGTGGCAGCCATCCTGCTTTGCTTCACATGTGACTGGACTTAATATTAAGGGAGTTTTTTTCTCTTATTTTTATAGTTTCATGTTCTCTACTTAATTCTCATTTTCTTTCCCTCCTGTCTCTTGTTTGTCTGTCCCTGACGAAGGCCTTGTGGCCGCAACGTAGGTTTTTCTTGTCCTTCTCCTTGTAAGACGTATTACTATTTGTGTGGGTGTGTGTGTTTTTATTTTATTTTTTTTCAACTGTTTTACCCCGTCTTACGGCAGTTCTCCTCATATACTTATATATTACCCCATAACTGACTGCACTGTCTACCTGTTTGCTCACTTTTCTCTTTTATAATCCTCTCTTACTTTCGATCTATACACCTACTTTCATTGTTTATTATTTTTTATTTATTCTGTATATCTATTACATTAATTATTATTATATTTAATTTTATTTATTTTTGCATGTGTGTGGTCTCACTCGATTTGCCATTATGCCTTCACTGAAACACTTCATTAATTCACTTCGGTCTTCTATTACCACCTCATTCAGCCTCTTACCACCTGATATATCTCGCACTGCAATTGATTTTGCATTTGCTACATTCAAGAAAACTAGATTCACTTGCCATCTCCACTTTATCCGCACCTGCCTCCGCCTTAAAGTTCTCCCTCATGGCTTCACTTCTCACTTCAACCCCTCTGCTGGCCATATTCACCCTCGTGAACATCGCCTCTTACAGCGCATCGAGACCACATGTGGGTTCCAGCGTATGCGAGCTGTCGCAGCTATCCATTCCCGCCTCCTGGCAGATATCAGTGCTCAGCAGTCTCAGCTTCTACTCCGCTTACGTAGTCTCACCTCCAGCTACTTTCCTGCCTTCCCCATTATACGCATTATTATCCATACCCTCAACCGGCAATTGTATGATTTTTTATCCGCCCAGAAAAAAGGACAAACTTTCCCGCCTCTGTCCTACCCCTGAGACTGTCCCTGCCTCCTCTACTCCATCTCGTTCCCAGGTTGTTTGTATTCCCTCTGATCTTGCCCTCTCTGAGGGAGAGCTTTCAGTCCTCAGTAAGGGCTTGCACTTTGTCCCTCTCCAACCATCCTCTGATCAGTACAATCTCCTCCAAGATGTCCATCGGTTTCATCGCCGTCTGCGACTTCAGCTCCATTTCCGCAACAGTGATGGTCCTCAGAGATCGCAGGCTGAATCAGATGATGCCTTTGCACGCTTTGCTCCTCCCAAGAATAAACATTTTACACCCTCTCCTGGGGCTTCCCACGCTCTGGATTTATATATTCAGAATACCCTCCACGACATTCAGCAGCTCCAACCTCAACGCCTGCGTTATTCAAACCTTTCTTCTGATGAGTCTCATGCCCTTACTAAGCTCCGCCGCAGAGATGACATTGTTATCAAACCGGCTGACAAAGGAGGTGCCATTGTGGTATGGCGCAAGGACCTGTACCTCAAAGAAGGTAATAAGCAGCTCACCAACAGCTCCTTCTACCAGCGCCGTGACAATGATGCGACAGTCCTCAACAATCGTCTGGTCCATGACACCATCAAAAGTCTTATCGCCAACAAGTCCTTACCTTCTAGCGCTTCTCATCCCGTATTGACAATAGTGGTCTGGGTAAGCCTGTGTTTTATATGCTTCCCAAAATTCATAAACCCTCCAACCCTGGGAGACCCATTGTCTCTGCGTGTGCCTGCCCTACCGAACGTATATCAGACTTCCTCGACGGCATCTTCCAGCCTATTGTAGAGCAGCTTCCTTCCTTCTTAAAGGACACAAACCATGCTCTTACTACTTTTTCCTCTATTCAGCTTTCTCCAGACCGTACCTACCGTTTATTTCTGTTAGATGTTTGCTCACTTTACACTTCCATTCCTCACTCTGATGGTCTCCGAGCTCTCCGGTTTTTCCTGGACCAGCGCACGCACCCCTCTATCGCTACAGAGACTCTCCTGCGCCTTGCAGAACTGGTCCTTCGACTCAATTCCTTTGAGTTCAATGGACAGTTCTTTGACCAAATAAGTGGAGTTGCCATGGGCACCAAGATGGGTCCCAGTTATGCCTGCCTCTTCATGGGCTACCTGGAGTATCAGGTGTGGCAGCAGTATCCTGGACCTTTTCCATTGATGTATCATAGATACATCGATGATGGCATAGGTCTCACCGATATGCCAGAGGTTGACCTATCTAGGTTCATTAATTTCATTAACAACTTCCACCCTGCGATCCAATTCACCTCTCACATCTCCACTGTCTCTGTTAATTTCCTTGACATTGTTGTCACTATCACTCCGCCCCACCTCACCACTTCGGTGTACTACAAACCCACCGATGCACACAGTTACCTCCTTTATACTTCCTCTCATCCTCCGGCTTGTCGGGACTCCTTGCCTTTCTCACAACTTCTCCGCCTCCGTCGGTTATGCCAGGATGATGACAACTTTCTATGCCGAGCACAAGAAATGTTGGACTTCTTCCGTAACAGACAGTATCCAGAAGATGTTCTTACCTCTGCCTTAGAACGTGTTCTCCCTATCTCACGTGTAGAGGCCCTCAAACCCCGCCAAAAAACCTCCTCTGATAGAGTCAAGTTAATAATGACCTATCACCCTCACAGCACTGCTGTCAAAAGGATCCTGTTTCGCCACCTACCTCTCCTCCAAGCTGACCCAGTGGCGCGGGAAGCATTTAGTGAGCCACCCTTGCTGGCATATAGACGGGACAAAAATTTGAGGGACCTCCTAGTCCACAGCCGTCTGAAAACCGTCAACGATGGCCACTTTGGAACCAAGCCATGTAACCGTACACGATGTAAGACATGTCAGTATGTAATCGAAACACGTTCAGTCTCGTTCCCTAACGCCAAGTTCACCATCACCCATGGCTTCACATGTGAGTCACGCAACGTCATTTATGCTATTATATGCAAACGTTGCACCATTACGTACATCGGCCAAACGGGCACACGACTGGGCGACCGATTCTGCAGACACCTCTATGACATCTCTCAGTTTAATTCCACACCTGTGGCCATCCACTTCAATGGCCCCGACCACCACGGTGCCACTGACATCCAGGTGACAGCCATCAGATACTGTTCCTCGGACGCCAACAGTCGGTTTCGCCAGGAACAACGCCTCATCCATCTTATGGGTTGCCTCAAACCACACGGTTTGAATACCCAACATTCTTTTGTCTGAGACGCCTTTCTCTATCGAGTCCCTGTTGTATTATGACTTTCTACTTTGATGCGATCACCCTTTTTTTTTTTTTTTTTTTGTTTTTTTTTTGTTTTTTTTTTTTTAAATTACCATTTTTTTTAAATTTAATAATTTTATTTATTTATTTATTTATTTATTTATTTTTTTATTTTTTTAATTTGTTTATTTTTTTTTTTTTTTTTTAAAACAAAATTTTTTTTTTTTTTTTTTTTTTTAAATTATTTTTTTCCTTTATTATTTTTTATTTTATTTATTTCTTTATTTAGTTTTTATTTTTATTTATTTATTTATTTGTTTTAAATTTATTTATTATTATTTATTTATTTATTTATATTTTATTTATTTATTTATTTTATTTATTATTTATTGATTACTTTTTTCTCACTCTTTTCCAGTCCTTGTTTTTATTATTTCTTATCTTTATGTACTGTCAACTTCCTCTTTCCGGTTTAGTGGCAGCCATCCTGCTTTGCTTCACATGTGACTGGACTTAATATTAAGGGAGTTTTTATCTCTTATTTTTATAGTTTCATGTTCTCTACTTAATTCTCATTTTCTTTCCCTCCTGTCTCTTGTTTGTCTGTCCCTGACGAAGGCCTTGTGGCCGCAACGTAGGTTTTTCTTGTCCTTCTCCTTGTAAGACGTATTACTATTTGTGTGGGTGTGTGTGTTTTTATTTTATTTTTTTTCAACTAGTGATATACACAAGTGTGGACCAGTGCAGTCTAACATTGTGTCAGAGCAGCCGTATATTATCCCCCAGCACGGAGAGGAGGGGCCACCAGACTCTTGTACAAGATCGACGCAGCGAGATAAGTGATATCTGGCCTGCTGGACATTCACCAACAAATTCACCAACGACTTATCAACTAACTTATCAACTAAATTATCAACTAATTCACCATCATATAAAGACATACCATTGTGGGAAAATAAACCATGTATTAATCCCATAACTCAATGGACAATGTTTGGTAGTCATAGACTGGGAGTGATGACACCACCCCAACAGCATATCTAGTAATAAGTTCTCCTGGGACTATCTTAATATAATTAATATTAACCAGTCATTTGAAATAATTAGATATACACATTCCATTTTATTATGTCATATGATTATGCATTCCATTTATAACTCCATAATATTTCTTATGTTCTGACCAACTAAACATTTGGTTCAGAACAAATAAATTTATCAAAAGATTTAAATTTTAAAACTAAAACAGCCTGAGTTAGTTCAGTGTGTTATAAAGTTTATTATTATTAGACTTATTAAATATGTGTGTTTGTGTGTGTGTGTGTAATCTACCACAACACATTACATATCAGTACCCTAGACTTTTAACGTAGCTACATTCATTAGTTAAAAAAAAAGATATGTGTGAGGTCGTAAGTGGTAGTAAGAAGGGCCTTCTGTAATTCACATCTACATTTATCTCAGGAGCCTTCACAGCCGACCTCATACATCACACTAGGTAACATCAACCATACAATACCATCAAAATCCACTACACCAGTAATTCTAACAACCCTAAGTAATTCCCGTTATAAGGGGACCCAACAATTTCATCACTTCCACGAAATGAAAGACCTCGTTCTGCTAAAAACTTCACAACTTCAATTATTCGTTCTGGAAGTTTGTGCCAATACTTTTCTTGAAAGTCCATTTGTTTCACAAGTTGGGAATCGACACGTTCACCTTTGTTTTTACGCATCAACATTGAAATTAAAGCTTGTCTATGTCAGGAGCTTTCTTCATGTCGACGCAATAGATTGCTTGCATTTTTCCAGTTATTAAACCCTTCCACAGTAAACTTTGATGAACATTCTGAACTCATAAGCTTGCATGGGAAACAGAATAGGTGCCCTTTACTTTCTGAATAGCATAACCATTTTCTTGCATGTTGCTTGTTTGTAAGTTTATGAATATGTGTAAAATAAGACTTCTGACAGTATCGAGTTTTCTTTTCAGTGTCATACAATCGCACGGATGAAGAGAAGGCACTATCAACATGTTGACATTTTTCACTTCCCTTGGATATCCAATATTCACGCTCACAGTCATCTATATTGTTCAGCCAGTCACCAATATCATTAGAGTACTTCTTCGTTTCACTTATTCTTTCACATTCAGACTCAGTGTATACTGGGTTTTGCTGTAGTTTTCTGCTGCACAGCCTGCACTAGTACTAGTTGTTCCTGTACTTCCAGCTTCAGCGGTTAGAGTACCACCACCATGAACATCAAAATATTCTGTCAGCTTACGTATTTTTGATATCACAAGCTGATCTCTTCTTTCTTTTTCTTCCTTCGCTTTACGTTTTTCACTTCCAGAAGCATAATTACATCCAATATCTCTGTGTCTACTGCACATTTTTTGAGTTTTCTAACCTTACAAATCAAGAAATTTTAATCAAGATCGAAAGAGAGTGCGAGCACGCCGTATACCTCAATTAAAACAGGATGTTTCCGTTTCCTAAATTCTAGTTTTTATTGTTAATGCAAACTCATTTCACAAAGAACGAAACAAAATTAGAGGGGCAGTCGCCTAGACCAAAAAAAGTGGCTTCCGTCCAAACGTGACCAAATTTTCAACGACACTTAAATGGCTTCCGTCCGCAAACAGTTAGATAAAAATAATGAAGAGTCACACTAAGTCACCCTCTTATGCTCTTTCTCTCACACTTTAGTGACACCAAATGAAAAGGCGCTAAAGATGGCATAAATCACAAGATCACTGGTTTAACGCTCGTATTAGAAGATGACCAAAAAATTATGTACATATTTATTGGCGCGGGGCCCCTAAAAGCGCGGGGCCCGTAGCATATGCTACTTTTGCTACTACGTTAATCCGGCTCTGTGAACAGGGTTCCGCAGGAACTTAACCGCCTTTTCCTCTAGGATCAATAGTTCCGTATTCGCGGATTCCGTATTCGCGGGGTTTCAATGACCATAACCCTCACGAATAGCGAGGATTGATTGTATTCCTATTTGCTATGTCAGGGTAGATAATGGTACATACAGTATTTGACAAATTATTTTAATTGTTATGTCCCTTTGTCTAATCCGTATTAACGCTTCTAAAATTTATGTTCTTTATCTGTGAAATCAAATGATATCTGTAAAATGTTCAATGTGACTGACTGAAAATGTTGTATTTCTGGCTTTTCGCAACTTCAGAAGTGTTGTGTTTTGCATTTTTTTTGCTGTGATTCCTGAATTTCACATAATAAAGTAATTCATTAACAAACAAACGTACTTCCTCTGCTGTAACATAGTGAGTGTTACATTTTCAGAATAGTTGATTATATTTCATTTTGCCTCCACACACTCATGTTAGTTTAAATAGGGAGAGTAAATAAAGTAGGAGACTTAAAAACACAGGGAAGGAAACTGGAGATGTTTGTTATTGTTATTATTAAACAGAATCGACATCACTGCACTCCGGGCAAACCCATAAGTGCCCAGTCTCCATCAGTATATGTCGAAGAGTGTGAATGCTAACTGTTCCTGTAGCTCGCTGGTTATAAACACGACGGATGAATCCTCTTATACGCCCATCTCTGCTAGCCTTACGTTTGATGCCAAATTCCAACAGTCTTAACCTTGATGACTCATCTATTGCAGTGTCTTTCTCTAATAGGCGATCATTAATTGTTCTCAGTATCTCTCCCTTATCCATATCCAGTGTCCCCACTGTTGGTGCTCTTGATGCTAGTCTGTCAGCTCTCTCATTACCGCATACTCCTGCATGACCAGGACTGTAGATCTACACAAGCTCCTGCAGATTCAAATTTTCTATGATTAATAGGGATACATGAGACATGGAAATATTTGAGCGGAGGGCACAGTACGGTAACTTTCGCGTGACTTAATTGAAGGTGTATGCTCTACATCCGTACCCCTTGGCTTTTAGTAAACCTTCCCGTATGCCATATTCAATATGAGAGGAAATACATTATTATTTCCTATTCTTTGGCACAAAAGGACAATAAATGTGTTCATTAATTTTTCACAAAACCTCAGAAAGGAGGTAACTGAGAAAGGTGGTTGAAGTAACAAGAAGAGACATGGTCCGCAACCAGACGATACGTCAAGGCCCACAAACTCATTTATTACACATAAGGAAGGGAAACCCGAGGCCTGTAAACAGTAAATTAATATGAAACAAATATAAAGGTATGTTATCTGGCACTCGCAGGAAATAAAGAAGTAGAACACCAGACAACAGAAAAACAACAGACATGAGTGGCTTACCCAGGATTTGAACACTGGACCTTCCGTGCGACAACCCCGCCTAGCCATGCAAGCGAATCACACTATCCTCCCTGCCATCTACGCATCATCATAAAATAATGTTTCAATGGCAGGTTATCAGTGCGAACCACAATACACGACACCGGAAGTCCGCCATGGGCAGTTCAGCCTACACAAACTCATCTCTTGCAGACCCAAGAAGAACAGTCCCATGGTTTGGCCATGTCTGCAGAATGGGAGAAAATTGGCTCCAACGGCAGGTATGGGAGGCTAAGAGCCAGGGATCCGGAACTTCAGGATGACGCAGAGTCCGCTGGGAGGACAACATTAGACAATCTCTGAAGGACCGAGGACTAGATTGGAACCAGGCCAGGCGAAAGACAGCCGATAGGATAGTATGGCGCTATCTCTTCCAAACCTCTACATCTCACGGTAGCAGAGGCACGACTACGTAAGCAAGCAAGTAAATTTTTCACAAAGAAAACTGTACTCGGAACACAACATTTGTTAGTATCATAAAGTTGTTAAAGGTTTATCAGAATACGGTCAAATAAATTAGCAAGACCTTCTATTCTGTTTCTTGTCAATCAATAATTTTATTTTTTTTGGTACAGTTTTGAAATAGATACTCGCATATCGTGCTCAACCTGCAGTCTGTTTCTTGACTTCTATCACCTTTCTCTCCCCAATTCACAACTTGTCCCGCTAACACTGCTAGTTTTGGAATATTTTAATATAATAACACTCGTAGTTTGGTTTGCTTTTTAAGGACTGTCTTCATTGCACACGGACAACTCCATCAGTGCTCCGATCTCTTCCCTTACATCACACAAGGAGGATCTCAGAACAGTGCACGAACTCCGTAGCACCGGCGAGAATCCCAATGTGTGTACAGGTATACCTCGCTTTATTGCGCTTCGCAGATATTGCGTTTTTTTCAAATTATTTAAATTTATTTATTAGAACGTGCCTCCTTCTTTCAATAGATTTTGGCTCAGATGATGAAGATTATCATTTTTTTTTTTTGGCAATAAAGTATTTTTAATTTTACAGTACATTTTTTTTTTTTTTTTAGAGCTAGCGCTATTGCGCACTTAATAGACATAGTGTAAACATGATTTTAGGCTTTTATATGCACTGGGAAGCCCAAAAAAATGGGTATGACCCGCTTTATTGCGATATTCGCTTTATTGCGTTGGTCTGTAACCGAACCCGCAATAACTCCGATGTATACCTGTATATGGGAATCACACATTCTATAAATATTTTTGTGGTGCGTAAGTTTCACATTTTTGCCAGGGCAGCGGCCTGGTAGGCCTACTCTTTACGATCTCCAACCACCGTGGGATTTTTTACGTGCGCAACTTGCACACGGGACCTTCTATTTTTTTTTTTTTTCGCCCTTATCCAAGAAGGCAAGGCATCCGATCTCACTACCCAGGAGACCAGGGGGAGTATGAAATCATTAGGGCCACGAGAGGCACTCGTTTATTTTCTGAGGGGTATGTTCCATGCTTAATAACAGTTTTATTTGTCTATTGTTACTTCCTGCAAGCTGATCAAGCCCGTCGGTCAAGTTTTGGAAGATGTTTCCAAAGGTAAAGGTCAGATCTTGAATGAGGTGATTTGTCATCTTGTTGAGTAGAAACTAGATTTGTTATGGGGCCTGTCGATCAGGTGTAAATTTGTATCTGTTTCCTAGTCTTTGACCTGGTCTTAGGTTGTATATGTGTCCAGGTATTCTTGTCTCTCAGAATGACTGTTGAAGTCATCGATGAGAAAAATTAAGAATTCTAGCTTTCCATACTGGTAAGCGACATGTCTTTGTTTAAAGAGCCATATAGGCTGAATATACGAATGCTTGTTTGACTTTTATGTCAATCTCTATTATATCTGCCTTATTGTTGGTGCATACGGAATCTTCATCGCCTGGGACTGAGTTACACCTAGGCATCAGCACACTCCATTTTTGACCTTCTCTGTTAAATCGAAAAATCTGATAGCCTGTGAAGGATTATTTGTAATTATAATTAAGGTAAGTCTCTAATATGCATACTCTGTTCTTCACACTGGCTGCATCTTTGTGTGACTTTCTTGTCAAGCACTCCTTCTGCATTCCAATATAGTATATATAGCTATGTTTTCTTTTGGACAATAACATTTGCCCTTTCCCTCAATGCCTCGCTCCACACAACAGAAGTGGGTTATCACCAGTAGCACTAGGTGGGTCTTTCAATACATTCTTTTTTATATTTTTATAGTTTTACCTTTTAGAAGATTTGAGAGGGGCCCCAAAATACCTTAATAGCCTAAGGCCTCCGGGGTTCTTAATCCGGCCCTGTAGAAGGGAAGTAGATAATGAGCCTGTTACAGTAACTGTCAAGGCACATGTTGTAGTAATCTCGACGTTAAACTCTGACTCTGTCCACAGGTCATGCCATACTCTGCTGGTCCGTCAGTCAAGAAGCTCTCCAAGATGTCCACCTTGCTGCTGGCCAGAAACTATATCGTGATGTTGACACGTTCTCTTGAGGAAATGAAGCGGCTGGTACAGGTTGGTTTTCGTGATGAGGATGAGATGTAGAGTAATTGTGTAATGTTGTGTTGACGGTCAGACGTAGAGTAGTTGTGTAATGTTGTGGTGACGGTCAGACGTAGAGTAGTTGTGTAATGTTGTGGTGACGGTCAGACGTAGAGTAGTTGTGTAATGTTGTGGTGACGATCAGACGTAGAGTAGTTGTGTAATGTTGTTGTGCCGATCAGACGTAGAGAAGTTGTGAAACGTTATGGTGACGATCAGACGTAGAGTAGTTGTGTAATGTTGTGATGACGATCAGACGTAGAGTAGTTGTGAAATGATATGGTAACTATGAGACGTAGAGTGGTTGCGTTATGTTGTGGTGACGATCAGATGTAGAGTAGTTGTGTAATGTTATGGTAACTATGAGACGTAGAGTGGTTGCGTTATGTTGTGGTGACGATCAGATGTAGAGTAGTTGTGTAATGTTGTGGTGGTCTTGTAGCCGTGTTTACTTCTGATCGTTAACGTTGTAGCTGTTTTGTTGTCATCAGAGTCTGGTAGCAGCTGCGTCAGCAGATGTTGTTATTGTTGTCTTCTTCTTTGATCCTTAGCCACTGACTGTCAAAGCAGTCAGTGGCCATCACGCCTAGTGGTGTCTTGTAGGGCAGCAACAAACTGCTTCCACCTTGTTCGGTCGGCGGCCATCACAGTGCAGTGCCACAGCTCTGGTTCATTCTTTGCATCTCGGCCTCCACAGTTCACAGCCAAGTTGTTCTTGGTCAGCCTCTCTTTCGCTTTCCTTCAGGGGTGCATATCATAGCTGTTCTTGTGATGGCATCGGAGTCTCTTTTGAGGACGTGCCCAACCAAACTCCAGCGTCTGCCAGCTATGATGGTGTGCATGTCCTCTTGGTTACTCCGTGTAAGTAATTCTTGGTTGGTGATAATATTCGGCCAAAAGATTCGGGTAATTTTTCTTAGACAGATTGTGTGAAAAGAGGACAGTTTCAACATTTCCTTCTCTGTTACTCTACAGCATTCTGCACCATAGAGAAGCACAGAAAGTACACAGCTCTCATATAATCTTAATTTAGTGTTTGTGCTGTACTGAAAGGACTACCAGATGTTGTTTAGATTAGCAAAGGCTGTTCTCGCTTTATTCATTCTGTTGTTGATGCCTTTGCTTGTTCTACCGTCGGGTGTAAATGTGTTATTGTTGTAATGGGGGGCTTATCAGTGTAATGGTTATTCATTACTACTAATTATAATGCTGTATCGTAGCTGTGGTAGAAGTAATGATGTTGATTTATTTAGAAGTTATTCTTTCTACTTCTGGTCCTGCTTTTTTAAACCGCTTCTTATTAACTTGGCATGGTCGTTGTTTGTCTGATTCAAATCTCTGATGCTCAAAACCTATAAGTCCCATTCACTGCAGAGAGCTGAAACTTTTACAGACAGCTCCCTTTCTTAGTAGACTTTAATCTTTCAAGTTTTGTTTGGCATTGATCCAGCCATTTTTATTTTATAATTTAACAATGTAAAATGAGGTTGAAAATCTCCGTTAACATTGTGTTTTCCATTTCAAGGGGTATATAATGTTATCAGAACTAAAGCTCTTTTATATTTGGACATGCGCCCTAATATAACCGACAAGGTTGAATGGGACGCGCCTCGCCAAAACGAGGCAACATTTTATTTTAAAAGTGGTTTCAACGGGGAGCGTCGGGTATTGAATGATAATGTGCCGATTAAAATAAGCAATCTTTGTTTATGGTCAGAGATATGTAGTGCTCATTCGAGGAAGGAACCCAGACAATCTTAAAGTATATATTCAGGACACAGACTACCAAGGCAACATTTTTTAAAGACAATCATAAATGTACATACATGTTGTGATTAGCGAGCTGTTAGGTGATTAATCAAATTACACACTAATTTCCTACTCCCACATCTCAGCCTCCTAAATGTGCTGTAGATTCTGAAAGTTTAAGGTGTTGGCTTTAGTTCTTCTCCCATCATTATTTTCATGCGCATACTTTCTCGTAGAATCGATATTTTTAAAGTCATTTAATAATTATGATTATTTAAGATATATAAATATATCCACTATTATAATTCATTATGACCTGGTAAGAAAAAATGAAATAAACGAGCAAGAGTTATGTTGGCTGTAACTAGTTGACAGCGATTAAATATACAATTTATAATTTAAAATACCAGGTTTTCTATTTACATCCAATGATGGACTGTATCATTAATTTAAAAAAAAAACTTATTGTGCAAATATGGTACATATTTTCGTTTCATTTGGTCTATTTATCCCACTTTGTCGTATATTTTTGATAGGGTAATTAAGATTAATTTTGGCCCAGCCTGAATAGGACTAGAACAGGTGATAGCTCAGTGAGAGATCAGGTAAAGAAATAGATTTTTCACAAGTGAAATGGTGAAAGGTAAAAATCTGTCCCTGGATTTGAGAGATAATCAATCCAGCCTATCGGTTACGACTGAGATTTGTAGATCAGACAGTTTCCCTATAAATATATAAATATATATTCAACCACTCACTTCTATACACACACAGATATGTGACGACAATTAGACGCACATACGTGAAACCTATAACTATGGAATTGGGATCTTTTGGGACAAGCTGACCGACACACGTAAATAAAGTTTATGTAAATTTTATTTATCATAAAGAAACTACAACACAACAATATCTTTGAATATCATAATCAAATACAATGAACATAGGTTAATGAGTTAATTAAAGCGTTAGACTCCTAGGTTTAATCCTCCCTCCCTCTGTTGAGACAAGATCCCGTTAGAGCAAAGTTATTAACCCCCGAAAGAGTCAAAGGTTTTTACGCTATGGTCTAAAATTCCCTCTACAGTAAAGAACAGAGTGATAAGTGAATCTATTCTGAAGTGATATAAAGGAGCAGCTTTAGCAAAACTTGCATAAGAAAATACAAAATAAGTACATGGGTTATATCCAAACAGAATTATTCTTCCCACGCTTTCTCTCGCTCTGACAAACCTGTGATCACAAATTCAGTCTCTCTTACCTACAAAGGTGCTTTCACCACATCTGGAACAATTGTTAATGGCACCCACAGCCCATCCACGGTTGGTTGTTTGGCGAATCAAGCTCCAGTTTCTCCAACGACTAATTAATCAAATGTTGGGAATCGATTGATTCACTATTGTAAGTATTAACTTAAATTAGAAGCTAGAAACTATTAAGCTTAGAAGGAGTCTTGTCTCTTCGTTTAACAAAACTTCCGTTGAAATAAATTCTAGTCATTTTAAAAGAATCAATTCATCATGTATCAGGAATAAATTACATTCTTTCGTCCCTTAATAACTCATGAGGAATCAGTGCTTATAGCTTAGTTGGGTTAAATTATTCTCTGCGAGGTTCCTAGCAGTTGAATTTATTTTTTTTTTATAGCTTTAATACCCCTTTGGGGCTTCAAATAGTTACTTTGTCTATGCTATCCACTGTAAACTGAGTTAAATTTGTGCCTAATTAAATTGTGTTGATTCCCGTAACTGGCTAAGGGATCACTTTGCATCTTAGCCAAAAGGCCGAGTAAATTAGAATTGACGCAGGATGTGTAAAACGGATTCCAAGTGGGGGGTTCAATGTGCTCAAATGAACTATGAATGTAACTTTTTCTCCATGATGCAAACTAATAAAAATTCATTATTTAAGTTGACTTTAGATTAGAAGCTAGCTTTCACTACTAAAAATTAGTAATTTTTATTTTTATTTTCGCCATAAAGCATATCAGTGAGGTATTTGGATGATTATTTGTGTTAGATTTTCTGTGGTATATAATATTTTTTTTCGCTATGCCCGCTAAAACTAAAGCGAAATCTCAGGTTAGTTGTTAATTTCGACTATATAATGACATATTGATTATTTACGGAGTTTCCATTGATTCTTAGTATTCAGAGGGGACAGGTGTAACCCACTGCGGATTCAGGCAGATACTCGCCGATCACCCGGGATATAAATACCCTTTCAGAGTGGGCACGGTTTTTGGAGCTGTTAAAATTCCCTGGTCGAGGGCAGCGGCTCGATAAAATGTCCTCTCCAGGTTACGAGCTTAAATCCAAATTACCGGTGGACGATTTTTAACGTGCAAACTTGCAATGAGACATCCTAGTTTTTTTTTTTTTTCACCCGGTCGCATTATCGGTGTTGTAACCACTAACGCTAGCGCGATCCCTTGATGGTCACTACCCATGAGGACCAGGGGGGAAGAAGATTGATAATTATGACCCGAAAACCAGGGACCACCAGATGTTCTGAAAAAAAATAGGTCCATAAATTCAGTATTCGGCTGTAGTAGTAATTCAAAGCCGAAACTCCCAGGTTTCTTCGTTCTCGCTAGAATTCGGGGCGGATCGGCCATATGCGCTATTAGCCACTCCGGACCCCTAAAAGTTTATTCTGCTCGTATCCATAGCCGAGCAATTAGTCTTCCTACGGCTCCCGATATCGTCGATCTTGTAATTTTTGTAAAACGAACGGATTCAGTGGAAAGGGTAATAGAGATAATTCTACTCGGGCTCCCAAGATGCTACTGAGTATTTTTCATTCAATTCATCTGGTCGCTGTCTGTCTCTACAACGATTTAGATAGAGGATGTGATGTAAATTACAGTTCACGTTAGCTAATTGTATATGGTAGACTCCTCATCATAGAATTAGCGGAGCAAAATACTGTGGTGCCTAATGAGAAAAGAAGTTTCATAATCAGATTTTCTGAGTAATAGGAGGTTTTTATGTTAACCATGGTTAAGCGCCGTAGTTCAGAAAGCTAGGTAAAAAGACAAATGAAGATAAAGAAAATAGATATATTAAATCAATTATCATAATCTGCCACACACTTTCATGTCCCTTTTTAATCGAAGAAGACTGGTGACCGACATATTGGTATATGTACTTTGGTGATTTCATAAAACTACTATTTATTTATTTTTATGTGCAAGTTCACATTTACTATTCTTTTTCTTGAAGATACCTATGTCATTTCCTTTTTTTTTAAAATTAATTAATTAATTTTTTATTTTTTGGTTATTTCTTTCTCGCTGTTGATGGGTGCCATTTTTCATCATAGAACCCAGTTGCCATGAATTGTTTTTAACAAAGAATATTCAAAATGTATCTTCTTAATACACATACAAGTACTGCAACATTGTTGTTTTTTTGTTACATTGCTAACGTTTAGTGTAATCTGCAAGAACACTGTGATATGTAAATTTCACATGAATGTATTGTCTTGTCTTGCCACAGTTGACATTGGCTATCATTCTCCTGTTACCTTTTAAAACACAAATTTTGGGGTCCACTCAGACTTGCTTTCGCTTGATGATGCTGCAGTCGTCACCATGAACAGCGAATTTTGGGAAGTGTACGTTAATGAGCATTGCAAGTGCGACTTTGGCCATCACAATGGCTGTCTATGAGCCCGAAAAGGAATGTGCTTGTTGTTGAGGTTTTGATTTGGTTTGAAGGACTATCTTCATTCCACACGACAATTTCATCAGTGCTCCGATCTCCTCCCTTAGATCACGCAAGGAGGACCTCAGCTCAGTGCACGAGTTCCGTAGCACCAGCGAGAATCCCAATTTTTTTTATTTTTTTTTTTATTTAATACCCCTTCTGGGGCTCAAAGTGAGGTCTATTGACTTTATTGAGTTAAATGTGTAAATTGTGTGATCCCGGCCCTGGCTAAGACACTTTGATCTTAGCCAAAAGGCCGAGAAGCGAGAATCCCAATGTGTATAACGGAATCATACATTCTACAGGGTGATCGAGAAGTCTCTCCTGCAGTGGGTTCAGTGCTTTAATGATATGAATGTAACATTTTATGATACAGTAAACAGTATTATTTAATTGACTTTAATTAGATTTACTTTACTACTACATAAAATTAGTATTTTTATTTTTATTTTCGCATAAAGCATTAGTGTCTGTTTAAATATTTTTAAATTGCTATGTAAAATAAAGAAATTTAGAGTTGTAAATTACGACCTTATAATAATAATGTTATCATTTGGATTGTTTCCCTTGATTCATAGTATTCAAAGCACTGAACCCACTGCGGAGAGACTTCTCGATCACCCTATATAAATATTTTTGTGGTGGGCAGGTTTTTAGCTGTTAAATTTTGCCAGGGCAGCGGCTCGATAAGCCTACTCTTTACGATTTCCAACTACCGTGGGATTTTTAACGTGCGCAACTTGCACATGAGACATCCTAGTTTTTTTCGCCATAGCTGTCGCTGACACGACGACCTCTTCCTCCATCATCAATACCACCACCACCACCAACACCAGTAGCTGCTGTTTCACAACCACATCATCCAGTCTCTGCCGGAATACCATCGTTACCTTTAATCTCAAACCCGTCTATCTACGCATCACTGTTGTCATCGCACACAGCTGCGCCAGGAGGTTTTCTCCTTCCAACACCGTTTCTTCATGCACCGCCTCTGCTGCATACTCCCTCGCTCACCCATCACCATCATCATCACCATGACATCGCTGGTGTTCTAGGCTGCACGTGCTACTACTGCAAGAAGCAAAGAACTTCCCTGCCGACGTCCTAGCGAACACTTTCACGTGTGATATTGTTTTTAAATTCCCAACTTTTATTGTGACACAAAAGCACACTGGTCCCGTGTTGTTCCGGGGGGGGGGGGGGGTTGTCTCTGACGACACAAAGAAAGAATACGACTACTATATCCTCAAGCATGTCGTACAAGGCAGCTAATACGAGTTTGCACATTGCACTGACGCATTATGTAAAAATATTGATCTCAGAAACCACTGTTTCAGGAGCATGGGCATGCTTTGTGAAGGCTTCCTGTAAGGAGAACAGTGGCAGTGGTGGTTCCATGTTTGTACGGAGCGTAAAGAAAAATGATGATAATACTGTTGATGATGATGTTGAAGATAAAGATGATATAGAAAAGCACACTGGAAATGATGCTGAAGCGGTTGACAATGTACCACTTAAAACTAAAAAATCATTCTCTTTACACGAGAATACCAGAGCAGTGCCAATAAAAGTCATTAATTAATTCATTCATTCATTTTTGGCTTCTTGTAAAGCATTTACTCACCACAACAGCTGCACCCCCCCCTTTCCTTTTTGTGTGTGTGTGTGCAGAAATACTGCGTCAAAGTTCACGGGAGGGCTTTCGTAGTGGTAGTTGCTATACAACGGCATGCCTGGTGAAACAAGAGTATTATTCTATCTTTGTCTATTCACAGACCCCCGTGAACACTACACGATGGGCTAAAAACATTATCATTATCGTCATCACATCATCATCATTAAATGATCATCAACCCATCATTATCACATTATCATCACATCATCATCAAACCATCATCATCATATCATCATCAACTCATCATCATCACATTGTCATCATCATCATCTTTTCATTATGATCACATCATCATCACCTCATCATCATCACATGATTATCACCAACTTATCATCATCTTCGCGTTGTCATCACATCATCATCATTTTTATGTGTGCTGCTTACGGATAATGAAGTCAACACTACAGTTAGTCCACTTGCAGGAGGCCCGCACTAAGCAATCACATCTTCTTGTAGCGGTGGTTTTTGTGACAATTTGTTTAACAAGATGAGGTTGCAAGCCTCACGTACAACCTTATGTAAGTCACCTTTTACGTCATACCTAGGGTCCAGTACTGATATTTTTTGTTTAAATCTTCAGAGACCCCCGTGGACTACACTAAAAGTTAGTTGCTTATCCTTTACAGGACGTGGCAATCAACCCCAGCTTTTATTGGCTGTTTGTGATTTTTCTAGGCAATTTTTTCATTCAGTAGTTTGCCATTGATTTCTGAACGGTACGGCGCTTATACCATTGTTAAAAATCCACACAAAGCGATCTGCTACCAAACCGCCTGCAGCAGGTTTCGAACCTGGTATATCTGGATTATGAAACTGCGTTCATATCCATTAGGCCACAGACGCCGACTACACTGGGCACTAACAAATGTAGTAAGCTAATATTACCTGGCCTGATGAATAGAAAGGAAAGTCTCCAAAACTTTGATGGCAAAGAGAAAACCTAATGGCAAGAGAAAAAGGTGAACACAGAGAGGTAACATCTGAGATGACATGACACAATGGCGGAGAATTTGTCTGGTGACTAAAATTTTGACTCGTTTTTGCGAGGCATGCACCATTCAACCCAGTCGGTTATATTAGGGGGCATGTCCAAATATGAAAAACCTTTAGGTGTGATATGGCTGAGAAAAAGAACGAGCATCTAGAGTGCTGTAATGATCAAAAGACCGACAGTTAAGGATGGGATTGATCATCAACGCCACCAGTTAGTGGTGATGATGATGGTGATGAAGACTGCACACACATTACATAACAGTGCATATTACTTTCAGCTCCGTGTAATCCCCGGAGTCTCTAATGAGACAGTGGAAGAATATGGCCACTGCTCCCTCATGCATGTCGTACAAGGCGACTAATATGAGGTTGGCAACCTCATCATGTAAAATAAATTTCTATGAAAATCACCGCTGCGAGAGATGTGAATTGTTCAGACTTTCTGTAGGGGGGGGGGGGGGGGGGGGGGGGCCTAACTGAGGGTAGTAGCTTCATGCTCCAAAGGGAGCGAAAATAATGATCATCATGATGATAACGATGATGATATTACCTCCAGGTGATATGCATGGAAGTTGCACATGTCACGGAGTTGTGAGTCGAGACATAAGAGAGTTACAAACAGGGAGGGGCCGTCGCTAGGAAACACAGTTTATATTCCATTTATCGTGGTGTCGTGACCACTAATTCATCATCATCATTTGCGCTCCATATGGAACATGGAACCACCACTTTAGCTGGTCACCTTACAGGAAGCCAGCATCAAACATTCCCGTGCTATTGCAGGGTGGATTCTGTAGCAATGTTTGTCACGTAGGGTTTATAGTCATTTAATTTCCTACATCTTCTTCCTATTCTTTCACATAAATTCTCTCTTTTATTATCTCTGTAATTTTTTTTCCGGTGTATTTTTCATCCATTCGTTTTGCGTATATTATTTTCATATAATTCGCAAACTTTACCTGTTTTCCTTTCTCTTAAACTGAGAATCGCGCTAGGACGATATTACGTAGATGTCAGGGCTGCAGGGCGTCAGAAGGCGTGATAAGTCGGTTCGCTGAACACAGGACGTAGCAAATCGTCTACATTCTCAACGAGCGCGCGAGCTTCTTCTCGGCATAGTCCCGGTGAGGTGTGATACTTTACATCTGCACCGGTCAGTATCCAGACATTTGTCTCGAAAATCCCAAACTGACACGGCGCCCACTTGGGCCATGGTCAGCTGTAGTGTGAAAACTGCCCTGAAATGGAGTCAGGCTGTCTGGGATTTGAAACTGACACGCGTACATCGTGGTCAGTAGGTGACAGTTACGACACGCGTTAAGCGGACGTAAATGTTGGGAGTAGGGGAGATAATTTCGCGTGGCGAAATAGTTTGGGCCCTTTGTCTGATTTTAAGATATTGGCCAAGTTTGAAACTTTAATTTCATTCTCGCTCATAGACTCCACAGTAGAGATGGCTACTGTGTTTATGTGTCGAAACAATGTGTCGAAACTGCGTCGTACCCGAACGATTCGATGCGCAGATTTTTGCGGTGTCGATACAGTGTCACGTCCTGTCTGTTTTGCAGAGACACATTGTCTCACGCAGATTCGACACATAGCCTGCTTCGAACAGCAGCTTCAGTTCCCGTCTGCTTCGCTGTTTTGCAAAAGGCACACTGTATCATTGTCTCATGTGTCAAGCGTGCGCTACATATGGCGTTCATAGATAGTATGGAAAATCAAACAAGTCATAATTTTTTTTAAAATAATTCCTCAGGACTGAAAGAGGCTTACTACTATTAGGTGTCTGCTTGGTTTGAGTTGAATCATTGTCGCTGACTGTACCTATTCTAGTTTTATATAATGTGTCATTATTACTGTTATTATTATAATTTTTTTCACTTTTACTGCAGCTGTCAGCATGTTCCCCTTGCATATCATCATAATGAAAACGACTGTGTAAAATTCTTAACAGTGGTCACACGAAATACCATAGATTTGTACTAACGAGAATAAGTAAATCTGCATACTAGGGTGTCACGACTCATGTCTCATTGTTTCAGTTAATTTACTTGTAGTCTGCTGTTTCGGAACAGTTCCATGGTTCTATTTCACCCAAGCGCTCATTATACGCATGTTACGGTACTCTTGATTCCTGACTTCAGGCGCTCTCGTAAGAAAACGTGTTTTGTTTATACATAAAATAGTGTTTAAAACTTGTGTTCAACCTCATTTAATCTTCATTTATGGCGGGGAGAAGCCCTGTTTGGGATTATTTTGTAAAGATCAAAGACAACAAAGTAAAATGTAACGTGTGTTCTGGTATTTTATTATTCAAGGGTTCGTCAACTTCAAGTATGACTAGGCACTAGAGATGGCTACTGTGTGTATGACGGTATGTGTCGAAACAATGCTTCGAAACAGCGAGCGATTCGACACTTCCTGCTTGTTTGTTTCGTCTGCCTCGCTGTTTTGCAGCGACACACTGTCTGAGCCTATGTAAAATTTGAATCAACCGTTCGGAACATTAGTATGGAATATCAAACATGTCATATTTTTCAGGGATGTGTTATGATGACTTGATTTTACAAGTGATATTATTTTTGCTGAGAAGTTATAGACACTGGAAATTGTGTCAGTGTTGCAGTTGTCAATGTTTTAGGCGCTATGTTAAAGTTGAAAGTGTCAGTGTGTTCGTATAAATGTAATATACACTTTATTAGCTCTGCTGATATGTGTACTCGGTGTGGATTTGAATCATTGTCTACCAAATCTAGCTTACTCTAGTTTGATATCATGTGTTATTATTACTGTTATTATTATTGTTGTTTTTTTATTATTTTCCCATATACTGCAGCTATCATCATATCTACGTTTTATTACATCATAATGAAGACTTGTGTAAAAATATTGAATTGTGGTCACACGAAACGCCATAGATTTTCACACACGACAGTAAAAACAGAGGAAAGTGTCTCACACAGTTCATGTATACCCGCGCCGGTACTGTCTAAAAGAGACTTCTTTCTCCCCGATACGGGCAATTGTGTCGTTGTGTCGTTGTGTCGACTCACTGTTTCGAAACAGTTTAAATCACTGCGCTAACTGTTTCGAAACAGTAGAGTGTGTCAATTTGCCCACCTCTACTCCACAGTAGATAGGTCGCTCGAAAACAGAATAGCTGTTAGAGAAGATCTCAGTTTGTTTCGGCAATTTGTCGAACTTCTAGACTTCCAGAAATATTTTCAGCATTTTTATTCTTAAGTTGTGCGACTACCTGTAATTCTGTGGTTGAGGTAATTAATATGATAGATATATAGATTTTGTGAGTGTTAAAGTGTTAAATCGCTTAATTCATTTTAATCTATTTCTTTAGCGCAGAAGAGAAATAAAGTGGTAGGCTATTATATTTTCTAGGGAAGCATTCAGTGGAAAGCAGACTAAAAATTAAAATTTCTAGCTTATAACGGCAATTGTAGCTATTTAAAAATTTAATTTAACTGCTAATACTCAGTCGAGTGTATTTTTCTAAACTAACGTATAAACTCTAGAATCCAGCCTCATGAATGGTGACGGAATACGCACGTGTTCTTAATTTATGAGGATTGCTGATTTTTAAATATAACTTACGTCACGGGAAGTTTAAATGATAAGCAAAGCTCTCTGCTTGCAAGTTTAAATGTAAGTTTTAACCAGTACAGATTCTGTTTATTATATTATATGTGTTATTTTTCCTCCACACAGTGAAAGTTTTGGGGTGACCCTAACTTTACCAGCACCTAGTAGTAGTTTCCATACTTGTGAAGAAATAGACAGTCCTTATTTTGAACCACGTGGGTTTTCTCAAGTAACACTGATCTGACGGTGCAAGTTAGACAGAAATACTAATATCCCTATAACGGGTTTTCAAAGACTGTAATGATAAATACTGGACCTTGGAGCCAGCACTTAATTTCTTCTAGAAACTCTATATAATTTGCTGCCTGGTGGCGTGAATATTAACAATCATTTCCCGACTAGATTATATCTTGTGGACAAATCTGTGGTGTGACTAAAGTGAATCCTATACTGAGGGAAGGCACCGACCTGACATTCATCATTTTTTTAGAAACCTACGCTATTGACACTGTGCTCTGCTAACTCCCGCGCCTGGAATAATTGTTAGGTGACTTAATCAGACATTTGAACAAATTTGCATACCCAAGTAGTCGTTCCCGGAGACTCCAAGTTAAATACGTCTTTTGGAACTGGGGACTTCTTGGCAGAAGACTGCATTTTTTGAGTCTGTGTGAAAATCTAAAATCAATGTGTTCCAAGAGGCAGCGAGCAAAGTCGTGAGTACCTGAATGAGAAGCCATGGCGGAATGAATGAGTGTACGCTGGTCTGAGTGATATTTTCACTATTATATCTTTGACACCCTGTTGCTGTCCTAATTTTTTTTTCCCAATCTGCATAATTTGTTGCTAAGGCTAGAGTTCTGGTGTTTTTGTCTTAGGTTAAATCAGAGTTTTTTCAAACTCTGTGCATATAATTACGAGATAAAACAAAGAAAACTCTTAGACTCAAACCCTATGTATCTGTGACTCGGGCGCCATCATCTGTTCTCTTAACGGGGCCGGGCTAAACCTAGAGTTAACACTATAACGGGGCTATCATCCTTGCAACATTTACTTGATTTTTTTATGACTATGTGTATATGTATTTTCCTTGATGTACTTTCTTTGATGTTGTGAGCCGATTTTTCCTGATAATAAAATCGCTCTTGAACTTAATAATCGTGTTTGGTCAGCTCGTTCTAGATAATATATATATCATTGTTATAGTTTTTCCACGTCTGTGTGTTTACCTGTCGTCACGTGTATGTGCGTGCCTGTGAGTGATAGAAATATACGTAATATGTATATTGGTGTAGTCTGTCTGACGCTGTAACAACTGTTGTAGAAGATAGGTGAGAGAGAGAAGAATTCTTTTCGCTTTCAGAGACAGCCACTATATCAAAATCTATCATCTCACGTGTGTGGAAATTCTATTACCTTTCACTAACTCTCACTGAGTCTATCACCTATTCAAACCTATTCAGAAGGGACCAAACCTAGTCTTAATTCTCCTATCGGAAACTCGTTTCCGGTCTTTGAACTTAGAATAGGAAGACGAGTACGACAAATGGGGACTCGTTTCCGGTCTTTGAACTTAGAATAGGAAGACGAGTACGACAAACGTGGACTCGTCTATCTGATTTTGTATTTTAGATTCTTATTCTGTAATAGAGTAAGAGTGTGATGTTTTGTGAGTTGTGTATCTTTTTAAAAAAAATTACCCCCTAGACTAGCGATCTGTTTACGGGCGTGCTGACCACACAAACTAATAAGTTTTTTTTTTCCACAGCATCTTTGAATAATATACATTTTGTTTACATGTTGATTTTGTCGGGATATATGTTAACTGCTGATTGTAATACTAAATGCTGGTAAAGTGGTGAGTGTATAACATTCACTGGGTACTGAGGCAGAACGGCGTTTGAACTAAGTTAAGGAGTGTGTTTTGGACTTTTTGTCCAGATTAATTCCCTCCCTTACCCGATCTGACTTCAGGGGCGAACTTATAGTGGATTTTTAAAAATTAAGGGATTATTTTTCTCTTTAATGTTTGCAATATTCTTTTGCTTTTCCACTGTAGCAACTTATTTTTCAGAAGTAATCTTAACTACCATTTAGTTGGCGTAGTCGTGTTTTGCATTAAGTGCTTTATTGCCGATAATAGCAGCGATAGTTAGATTTTACTTTGGAGGAGGTATCCCAGGGTTAAGGATATCATCTTTTGATTTTTGGAATTTTTTTTTCTCGTAAGTGGTAGGAACCAGGTTATTCTTTTTCCTATTTTCTATCTCCACGTGTCTCAGTCACTGACATAATATGGCCGAGAGGGCAAAGCTTAGACAACTTCTCAGGGACGAAGCGAGAGAGGAGGGACTGGAAGGAGAAGAAGCGAAAGCATTTGTCAGAGACGAACTTGAGAGATATGATGCGGAGAGGAAAGCAGCGGAAGCTAAGGAAAAAGCAGCCGCAGATTTACAGCAGAAGAAGATGGATGAGGAAATGGAAATCCGCAGGATGCAGCAGGAGGAACGTGAGAAGGAGAGGCAGCATGAGGAAAAAGAGAAGGAGAGACAGCACGAGAAGGAGAGGGAGGAGAAGGAGAGGAGAACAGCAGGAGAAAACTCTAGGAGAGGGAAGCAGAGACAGCAACGAGTTCAATCTCTTCAACTAAATGGGCTGGAAAGTAGCCAACAAGACGACTACGATGTGTTGAAGAAAGCGTTACGGGAGCGCTTTGAAATGAACGCTCGCAAGTTTTTGCAACTGTTTCGCAACAGCCGGAAAGAGAATTCTGAAACTTTTCACCAGTTCTCATCGCGTCTTAAGGGATATCTAACAAAGTGCCTTGAGCTTTCGCAGCTCCCCTCTACCTATGAAGGTCTTGAGGAACTTGTTCTAACTGAACAAATAAAGAACACTTTGTCTGCTGATACCCGGAGATTTCTCGCTGAGCAGGGGGCAGAAAAACTTGAAGACATTTTGGAAAAGTCTGAGCGTTATCACAATGCGCTGGCTGAACTACCGGCCACAAAGCGGAAACCGACAGAGGAGCATTTTCGAAAACATAACCTAGAGCAATCTTCTCAGGCTTCTAACCAAAACAACCACAGAGAAACTGGACCTCAAAACCCCCCTCCTGAAAAATCCAAGTTCTACAAGAACAAGTACCCCAACCACCCCAAACAGTCTGATCAACCCGACCGCCCTACATGGCAGCGTAGCCAGAAAGGACAAGGTGGCAAAGGGAGAACCCCTGAGCACGGGACATATGATCAGACCGAGCACCCCGAGCCGAAACGCATCGGATGCTTATTGACAGTCTCGCAAGGCGGAATTGTTGACAGTGATTCCAAACCTCTTGGGGATAGACCCTCAACGCGAGGTATTGTTATTTTGAACGGTTCTCAAACTTCTTGCTTATTTGACACGGGGCTTTCTTATGATTGCATTGTTGCCAGAAACCTGGTCAAACCCGGTCAAGAGACAGCAGAGACCGTCCAACTTTGTGGAGTTCGTAAGAGTGAGGCACCTACAGCGCTTCCCATCGCATTGGTGGAGATACACTCTGACTTTGTCAGAGGTGTGATCAAAGCGGCTGTTATGGATGATCCCATCTACCCAGTCATACTTGGCGGGAGATACGTGTGTATTGGGAAACCGGAAGAGCCGATTGTGGCAGCAGTAACTACAAGAGGGCAAACCAAGAAGGAACGGGAGCCTGCGCCTATTTTGTTACCTATGGAACTTAAAGAAGCGCAACAAAAGGATCCTACTTTGGCACCCTGCTTTAGGAAACTGCCCATGGCGAAGGAACCCAAACAGCACGGGGACATTTTTTCTGAGGATGGCGTACTTTATCGGAGAACGGGCAAGCCTGACCAAGGTTACAACCAGCTCCTAGTACCGAAACAGTACAGAAGCCAAATCCTAGAAATGGGGCACTCTCTTCCCTTTAGCGGACATATGGGACAGAACGCCACAAACCAACGTATAACCACTCATTATTGGTGGCCAGGAGTAAATACTGATATTATCAGATATGTCAAATCCTGTGCCCAGTGCCAACGTGTGCCACCCAAGCAACGGGCACCCCCAGTTTCTTTGGGTGAAATGCCAATAGTGGGTACACCATTCGAACGGGTTGTGATCGACATTTTAGGGCCTTTCGAAAGGACTAAAAGAAGGAACAGGTTCATCCTGACCTTAGTCGATACATGCACTTTATGGGCAGAAGCTATCCCGCTAACATGCGCAGATGCCAAGCATGTCGCAGAAGCCCTCGTGCAGATTTTCACTCGGTTGGGATTCCCTCAGCAAGTGTTGACGGATAATGGATCTCCATACCGAAACCTGTTGATGGATGAGATCGTTAAGATCTTGAGGACCCAACACATCCACACTAAGCCATATACTCTGGCGGGAAATGGGCTCGTGGAACGTGCTAATGGAAACCTCACCATGATGCTAAGTAAGCTGGCACAAGTGAAACCTGAAGATTGGGATCTCTGTATTCCTGCAGCATTATTTGGCTACAGAGAATCTCCTCATACTTCCACAGGATTTCCGCCAGCTACACTCTTATTCGGCAGACCCATTAAGGGCCCGCTTGAAGCCTTACTTCAGTCTCTGACAGACGAGAAGGCGGATGAGACAGTCGTCTCAGCAAGTAAATATGTGTCGGTTTTAAAGGAAAGGTTGAAACTAGGGTGGGACCTAGCAACGACTAACTTTAAGCGAGCTCGCACCAAGCACGCTAACCGATACAGGAAAGTCGCGGAAGAGAGAGAACTGGAAGCAGGAGAGAAAGTTTTGGTGTTGCTCCCTACCGAGAACAACCAACTGAAGATCGGATGGCAAGGGCCGTTTACCGTCCTGAAAAAGATTTCTAAGGCTAACTACCAGATCTCTATTGAAGGAAAGGAGAAGGTTTTCCATTTAAATCTCTTAAAGAGATACTTGGAAAAACCAGTGCCAACCTCCGACCATCTCCTGACGATCGCAAAAACTGACGAAGATGATGATAGTGGCAGGGATATTCCACCGCTATCACAGGAAATCTTTCAAAAATGTCAGAAGCGGCGACGCTCTTTCAAGCGCGCATATGAGACATTCCAGGGGAAGGAAACTTTGAGGAGTGGACTTGAGTAGGAATTGGACAGAGATGGGGGGGGAAGAGGAGAGGGAAGAAGACAGACACCCCGAAGCTACGGTTATAGGAAATTAAACTCCATAACGTAGACATGGAGTGCTTCCATATCTTAAAGGGGGGAGGCTCTGTCACGTAGGGTTTATATTCATTTAATTTCCTACATCTTCTTCCTATTCTTTCACATAAATTCTCTCTTTTATTATCTCTGTAATTTTTTTTCCGGTGTATTTTTCATCCATTCGTTTTGCGTATATTATTTTCATATAATTCGCAAACTTTACCTGTTTTCCTTTCTCTTAAACTGAGAATCGCGCTAGGACGATATTACGTAGATGTCAGGGCTGCAGGGCGTAAGAAGGCGTGATAAGTCGGTTCGCTGAACACAGGACGTAGCAAATCGTCTACATTCTCAACGAGCGCGCGAGCTTCTTCTCGGCATTAGTCCCGGTGAGGTGTGATACTTTACATCTGCACCGGTCAGTATCCAGACATTTGTCTCGAAAATCCCAAACTGACACGGCGCCCACTTGGGCCATGGTCAGCTGTAGTGTGAAAACTGCCCTGAAATGGAGTCAGGCTGTCTGGGATTTGAAACTGACACGCGTACATCGTGGTCAGTAGGTGACAGTTACGACACGCGTTAAGCGGACGTAAATGTTGGGAGTAGGGGAGATAATTTCGCGTGGCGAAATAGTTTGGGCCCTTTGTCTGATTTTAAGATATTGGCCAAGTTTGAAACTTTAATTTCATTCTCGCTCATAGACTCCACAGTAGATAGGTCGCTCGAAAAACAGAATAGCTGTTAGAGAAGATCTCAGTTTGTTTCGGCAATTTGTCGAACTTCTAGACTTCCAGAAATATTTTCAGCATTTTTATTCTTAAGTTGTGCGACTACCTGTAATTCTGTGGTTGAGGTAATTAATATGATAGATATATAGATTTTGTGAGTGTTAAAGTGTTAAATCGCTTAATTCATTTTAATCTATTTCTTTAGCGCAGAAGAGAAATAAAGTGGTAGGCTATTATATTTTCTAGGGAAGCATTCAGTGGAAAGCAGAATAAAATTAAAATTTCTAGCTTATAACGGCAATTGTAGCTATTTATAAATTTAATTTAACTGCTAATACTCAGTCGAGTGTATTTTTCTAAACTAATGTATAAACTCTAGAATCCAGCCTCATGAATGGTGACGGAATACGCACGTGTTCTTAATTTATGAGGATTGCTGATTTTTAAATATAAAACTTACGTCACGGGAAGTTTAAATGATAAGCAAAGCTCTCTGCTTGCAAGTTTAAATGTAAGTTTTAAACCAGTACAGATTCTGTTTATTATATTATATGTGTTATTTTTCCTCCACACAGTGAAAGTTTTGGGGTGACCCTAACTTTACCAGCACCTAGTAGTAGTTTCCATACTTGTGAAGAAATAGACAGTCCTTATTTTGAACCACGTGGGTTTTCTCAAGTAACACTGATCTGACGGTGCAAGTTAGACAGAAATACTAATATCCCTATAACGGGTTTTTCAAAGACTGTAATGATAAATACTGGACCTTGGAGCCAGCACTTAATTTCTTCTAGAAACTCTATATAATTTGCTGCCTGGTGGCGTGAATATTAACAATCATTCCCGACTAGATTATATCTTGTGGACAAATCTGTGGTGTGACTAAAGTGAATCCTATACTGAGGGAAGGCACCGACCTGACATTCATCATTTTTTTAGAAACCTACGCTATTGACACTGTGCTCTGCTAACTCCCGCGCCTGGAATAATTGTTAGGTGACTTAATCAGACATTTGAACAAATTTGCATACCCAAGTAGTCGTTCCCGGAGACTCCAAGTTAAATACGTCTTTTGGAACTGGGGACTTCTTGGCAGAAGACTGCATTTTTTGAGTCTGTGTGAAAATCTAAAATCAATGTGTTCCAAGAGGCAGCGAGCAAAGTCGTGAGTACAAGAATGAGAAGCCATGGCGGAATGAATGAGTGTACGCTGGTCTGAGTGATATTTTCACTATTATATCTTTGACACCCTGTTGCTGTCCTAATTTTATTTTTTCCAATCTGCATAATTTGTTGCTAAGGCTAGAGTTCTGGTGTTTTTTGTCTTAGGTTAAATCAGAGTTTTTTCAAACTCTGTGCATATAATTACGAGATAAAACAAAGAAAACTCTTAGACTCAAACGCTATGTATCTGTGACTCGGGCGCCATCATCTGTTCTCTTAACGGGGCCGGGCTAAACCTAGAGTTAACACTATAACGGGGCTATCATCCTTGCAACATTTACTTGATTTTTTTATGACTATGTGTATATGTATTTTCCTTGATGTACTTTCTTTGATGTTGTGAGCCGATTTTTCCTGATAATAAAATCGCTCTTGAACTTAATAATCGTGTTTGGTCAGCTCGTTCTAGATAATATATATATCATTGTTATAGTTTTCCCACGTCTGTGTGTTTACCTGTCGTCACGTGTATGTGCGTGCCTGTGAGTGATAGAAATATACGTAATATGTATATTGGTGTAGTCTGTCTGACGCTGTAACAACTGTTGTAGAAGATAGGTGAGAGAGAGAAGAATTCTTTTCGCTTTCAGAGACAGCCACTATATCAAAATCTATCATCTCACGTGTGTGGAAATTCTATTACCTTTCACTAACTCTCACTGAGTCTATCACCTATTCAAACCTATTCAGAAGGGACCAAACCTAGTCTTAATTCTCCTATCGGAAATCTACGACAATGTTGTTTACATGATTAGGTTGACAGCCCTATGCTCAACCTCAATTTAGACGCCTTGTACGGAACGTCGGCGTCTGTGGCCTAATGGATATGACCGCAGTTTCATAATCCGGATATACCAGGTTCGAAACCTGCTGCAGGCGGTTTGGTAGCAGATCGCTTTGTGTGGATTTTTAACAATGTTATAAGCACCGTACCGTTCAGAAAGCAATGGCAAACTACTGAATGAAAAAAATTGCCTAGAACAATCACAAACAGCCAATAAAAGCTGGGGTTGATTGCCACGTCCTGTAAAGGATAAGCAACTAACTTTATACGGAACAGGAGTCCTCATCTTAATGTTTACCCTACCGGATCTACACGGGCCGCACAGTAATATATCCTTTATATAAAATCCCAGCTTTTTCGGTCAGTGCGTAACGCTAAGGGATGCAACTTTGGTTGAAAGTTAGGTGCTTTTGAATTTAATTCCCGTCTTATGGCGGGCTTTTACACGAGTAGATAAATATGTTTTGAATGGAGAACAAACGTGCATGCCTAAAGCAGTATATGACATAGCGTGTGAATTAGAGCTGTGCTGTCAGAATCGGGAGATGAAGTCGCGGAGTCGGTTTTATTTAGTGGAGTCGGTAAAAGATGTCCAGACTGAGACTGAATTTTATCCCATACGACTAGTAACAAAGAAAACTGTTGTCACAGTCAGAAGTCGGAGTCGGACTTCTAAAATTTCAGGATTCGGAGTTGGAAAAGTTTTTTGTCCGACTTCAGAACCTTGGTGTGCCTCACACGTGGATTGCGTGCTTCGATGAATGACACAACAAGTTAATGACACAAGAAGTGGATGACACAAGGATGAATGATAAAACACATGAATGACGCAAAGGAGTGAACAGCAACAAGAATACGATACAAAGGTCCTATGAAAACAAGTAGTTGATGATAAAAAATGCGCTGACACAGACAGCAAATAACATAAGGAAAGGATGATACAAGAAGTAGATAATTCAAGGAATATGTTAAAGTGGGCTGCTGAAATACTAAAAGTAATGGAGACAGAACTTAAAGTGACATCATGTGACCTAAAGTGGTAGCATGAGAAAACATACCTAATGACGTAAACTACCATCTTTCCTGATTTAATGATTAACTTCTAACTGAACAAAATATAATAATAATAAAAGTGTTTTTATCAGTAATTTGTTACTCTGTGGTTGCTGTTTAATTTTTTTAATGTAGTAGCTTATGTACATCAATTCAAAATATGAGTTTTTTTTTTTTTAGTTTATCTGCCACTAGAACTTCTTCCTTTCGTTTTTTGTTATTTCATTGTTTCTTCTTCTTCTTCTTCTTCGTCTTCTTCTTCGTTCACCCTCAGATGTCAACTTGAATAAGTTCAAAGAAAGCAGTGTTCAGCCTGAGGCTGTTGATATCTCCGTAGATTTTCTCCAGGAATGGTACTGGTGATGGCCATATGCGTTTTCTCTGTTCCTCATATGTTGGGCACCTTTGAAGCAGATGTTCTGCAGTCATTTTATCGGTGCCACAGTCACACTCATCAGTAGTTCCTATCTTTAATTTGTTGAATAGATGGTTTCTCAATCTGTTATGACCTGTGCGAAGTCTGAAGATTACCACTTGTTCACTTCTGTTGAGCTGGTAATACGGATCATTTTTTGTATGGCCTGGATGCACTTCTTCCCACATGTGCCTGTATCTGCGCTTGATAAAACTCTTGGCCTCCTCATAAGTTATTTCATTGTTTCCATTGGTGTTATTTTTTATGTGACGTTTTCACATAAATTCTTAATATTATTATTATCTGTTTGAACATTGCTTGAACCAAAATACTAGAAATATCTTTCTTCTTGGATTCTTAGTTGCCGAGTTGCAAACTCAATGAGTGACCATCACACCTTGTGGCGTCTAAATATAACAATATTAATAAAAACTCTAATTTGTACGACAAAGCCGTTAAAAAAGACAATAAAGGAGCAAGGTAGGAAGCTGTATAAGGTAGGAGGCGGAGAGTACTTCACGCACGAAGAAACTAAGTCATGGCCGCTTGAACTTTTCGCCATTATATCCCTTTTTATTCCTTATGGAAGATACCTATCCATTCCCTATGGAAGATACCCATCCATTCCCTATGGAAGATACCCATCCATTCCCTATGGAAGATACCCATCCATTCCCTATGAAAAATAATCACCCATTCCCTAGGTAAGTTACCCACCCACTCCCTATAGACGATACCCACCCATTAGCTAGGAAAGATACACACCCATTTCCTATGGAAGATACCTACCCATTCCCTATGGAAGATACCCACCCATTCCGTATAAAAGATACAAACTCTTTATCTATGCAAGATACCCACCCATTCTCTATGGAAAATACCCACCTATTCCCTATGGAAGATACACACTCTTTCCCTATAGAAGATACCCACACATTCCCTATGGAAGATACCCACTCTTTCCCTATGGAAGATACCCACTCTTTCCCTATGAAAGATACCTACCCATTCCCTATGGAAGATACCCACCCATTCCCTAGGAAAGATACCCACCTATTCCCTATGGAAGATACCAACCCATTCCCTATGGAGGATACCCACTCATTCCCTATGGAAGATACCCACCCATTCCCTATGGAAGATACCCACCCATTCCCTAGGAAAGATACCCACCTATTCCCTATGGAAGATACCAACCCATTCCCTACGGAAGATATCCACTCATTCCCTATAGAAGATACCCACCCATTCCCTATAGAAGATACCCACCCATTCCCTATAGAAGATACCCACCCATTCCCTATAGAAGATACCCACTCATTCCCTATAGAAGATACCCACCCATTCCGTATAGAAGATACCCACCCATTCCCTATAGAAGATACCCACCCATTCCCTATAGAAGATACACACTCATTCCCTATAGAAGATACCCACCAATTCCCTACGGACGATACCCACTCATTCCCTACGGAAGATACCCACCCATTCCTTACGGAAGATACCCACTCATTCCCTATAGAAGATACCCACCCATTCCCTACGGAAGATACCCGCCCATTCCCTACGGAAGATACCCATCTTTCCCTATAGAAGATACCCACCCATTCCCTATGGAACATACCCACTCTTTATCTATGGAAGATACCCACCCATTCCCTATGGAAGATACCCACCCATTCCCTATGGAAGATACCCACTCTTTCCCTATAGAAGATACCCACCCATTCCCAATGGAAGATATCCACTCTTTCCCTATGGAAGATACCCACTCTTTCCCTATGGAAGATACCCACTCATTCCCTATGGAAGATACCCACCCATTCCCTAGGAAAGATACCCACCTATTCCCTATGGAAGATACCAACCCATTCCTTATGGAAGATACCCACCCATTCCCTACGGAAGATACCCACTCTTTCCCTATAGAAGATACCCACCAATTCCCTACGGACGATACCCACTTATTCCCTACGGAAGATACCCACCGATTCCTTACGGAAGATACCCACTCATTCCGTGTAGAAGATACCCACCCATTCCCTACGGAAGATACCCACTCTTTCCCTATAGAAGATACCCACCAATTCCCCACGGAAGATACCCACTCTTTCCCTACGGAAGATACCCACTCATTCCCTATAGAAGATACCCACCCATTCCCTATAGAAAATACCCACCCATTCCCTATAGAAGATACCCGCCCATTCCCTATAGAAGATACCCACACATTCCCTATAGAAGATACCCACCCATTCCCTACGGAAGATACCCACTCTTTCCCTATAGAAGATACCCACCAATTTCCTTTGGAAGATACCCACTCTTTCCCTATAGGAGATACCCGCCCATTCCCTACGGAAGATACCCACCTATTCCCTATAGAAGATACCCACTCATCCCTATAGAAGATACCCACCCATTCCCTGTAGAAGATACCCACCCATTCCCTATAGAAGATACCGCCCATTCCCTATAGAAGATACCCACCTATTCCCTATAGAAGATACCCACCCATTCCCTACGGAAGATACCCACTCTTTCTCTATAGAAGATACCCACCAATTTCCTACGGAAGATACCCACCCTTTCCCTATAGAAGATACCCGCCCATTCCCTACTGAAGATACCCATCTATTCCCTATAGAAGATACCCACCCATTCCCTATAGAAGATACCCACCCATTCCCTATAGAAGATACCCACCCATTCACTATAGAAGATACCCACCCATTCCCTATAGAAGATACCCACCCATTCCCTATAGAAGATACTCACCCATTCCCTATAGAAGATACCCACCCATTCCCTATAGAAGATACCCACCCATTCCCTATAGAAGATACCCACTCATTCCCTATAGAAGATACCCACCCATTCCCTATAGAAGATACCCACTCATTCCCTATAGAAGATACCTACCCATTCCCTATAGAAGATACCCACCCATTCCCTATAGAAGATACCAACCCAATCCCTATAGAAGATATCCACTCATTCCCTATGGAAGATACCCACCCGCTCCCCAAGGATCATGAAGCCACCACGGCAGATTGTCCCCACGAAGCCTGTGCCACACTACTGTGTGCAGTGTGTCGCGGTGACTTCTGTAAGAATGTGTTTTTTCAACCAGACTGCCATCCGGATGTACAGCCTCATAGTAGTCGCGTCATAACAAACGACTCAGGGACCATTAGTGTCGTAGATTTTTGATAGGAAAATTAAGACTTGGGTTGGTCCCTTCTGAATAGATTAGAATATGTGATAATCACAGTGAGAGGTAGTAAATAGAAATAGATTTCCACGAGTGAGATGGTAGAAATTTATAGAGGCTGTCCCGGAAATCGAGAATCTCTCTTTCTTTCCGCCTATCTTCTACAACAGATCCAGAGGAGTCAGACAGTCTATAAAAAATTATGTATATATTAATATATCTCTATCCACTCACGTGCCCGCACATACAAGTGACGACAGTTAGACACACAGACGTGGGAAAACTATAACAAGGATTATATAGATATTATGGGAACGAACTGACCACCACACTGAAATAAATGTAGGTATAGTTTAATTATCATAGTAAACTTACATCACAACATATAAAATACATCAAAAGCATGTACACATAGTCATAAAAATCAAGGAATGCTACAATAGTGATAGACCCGTTTGTATGGTCCTTCCCCTGGATATATATATAGCTCACAGTCCCGTTAGAAGAAAGTGATAACCCCAAGGAGTTACAGATACATATGATTGAGTCTATGGTTTCCCTCTTTTAAGGTATGGACAGACTTGATACTCTGCTTTATTCTAAGGGAAAATATTGTAAGCAATAATTTGCTTAAAGGAAGTTACAACGTGGGTGACTCAACAAAGAACATCCTTCAGTCTACTTTCACTCGGTTCTTTCATCAGGGTCCTGACTCACACAACCTTACCTAAACTCGTGCTGTTGTTCGCCGTCTGGCGCAAACTTCGGGACACTCACACACTTTTTATCTGTTTCTGTCGTTTAATGAAGCGGATCCCAGCTCTGCAGATTTGTTTGTTGGTTTCATCAAAATGGATCCGGGGAGCGTCTGCTTCATGCGATACTTATTTCAGACTAAAGTTAGTGTCACTTGACTCACGAGGTAAGAATTAGGCTTAAGCGGGCACACAGTGTCAAAACACGAGGTTTCCCTTAATTAGGGAGATGACCGGTGGACAACTTCTCTCAACAGATAATCTAGGTTCACCACACACTTTGTCAACAATGTCGGAAAGTTAATGTTTTAGATTTCTGTAATTATTCTCGCCACAAAGTAGCCTCAACACAGAGTTCGAGGAGAATATGATCTGCCTCAAAGGCCCAGTATAAACATTTATTCTTTTTTTAAAAAACCTGTTAGTGGGATTGGTATTCTGTCTATCTCTGAAGGAACACGCACTGTCAGACAGGTGGTACTTGAAAACCCACATGGTTAAAGATATAAAATGTTTATGTTTCTCACACGTATGTCTCTGTACTAAACGCCGGCAAAATTTGGGTTACCCCAGTATTCACCGAATAAAGAAAAACACATATGAAATATTTTACATATCATGTACTCAATATAACTTACGTTTTGAACTGCAAGCATAAAGCTTGACTTGACGTTTAAACTTCCCGTGAAATAAGTTATATATATAAAATCCATCATCATGAATTAGGAATACATACGTATTCCGTCTACAATCATGAGGCATCTAGCATTTATAAGTTAGTTTTAAAGTATATTCTCTCGTCTGATTATTTAGAAGTTAAATTTAATTCATTAATAGCCGACTGAGTTTAAGCTAGAAATTATAATTTCTGTTTTCCACTGTAACTCGTCACTATAAAATAATACAGACTATATAAATTAAGCACTCTGCACCAAATCTAACTAGTGAAATATGAAATAAGCGATTATCACTTAATCACTCACAAAATCTAGATATATTAAATATGATATTTACCTCAACACAGAACTACAGGTAATCGCACACTTAAGAATTATACGCTGATATATTTATTGAAGTCTAGAAGTTCGACAAAGTGTCGAAACCAACTGAGAAACTTCGCTATACAGCTTATTCTATTCACGAGCAACCTGTCTACTGTGAATTTTGAGGACTGAATGAAAATCTAGTTTCAAACTCCTGGTTATATCTATTACCAGACAAAGGGGTCCCAACTTATTTCGCAAAACGAAATAATCTCCCCTTCTCATTCTTACACCTTACATAAACTATAAGACTACCATGAACTGACACTCGTGCGTTTTCACACCTCACGCTGACCAGGGCCAACAGTGAGTGCCTTGTCAGCTGGGATTTCCAGACAAATGTCTCAAACTGCGCCGAGGAGATGTCGGTTATCGCGCCTCACCTGAGCGCTCAGCCGATGCAACTCGTTGTGGGAGGTGAAAATGCAGACAAAATGTCGCCTATAGGTCTGGCGAAAGCGAATATTCACAGTTTCGTCCACTACGCAATAACCTCCCGAGCCTGGCATCTACGTAATAACATCACTAGTGCGTTTATAAATGAGAGCAGACACTCGGCGAAAGTTTGAATCGGAAAATAGTAATGTTTAAGTCGCAAACGAACGAATACGAAAAATTACAAAAAGGATAAAAGAGTGATAATAAAATAGAGGACACGGGTGAAGAAAAGAAGAGTATATAGAGAATTTAATGATCATAACTCTCTGTGACAATTAGTCATATTCTTTATTTGTTTCCTCATAGATATACGGGAACTATGTGGTCTTTAATTCTTCGTGTTGGCTCACAATACTTCCGGATATATGTGGAGTCGGTCTTTTTTCAATGGAGTCGGTAAAGAATGTCCCGACTCCAAATTTTACGATTCTTTAACCCAGGTAGATCTTTTTTTTTCTCAAAGAATCAATTCAATTTAATTTTGTTGTTGATTATCATATTTTTTAACACATTTTGAGCTTTTGTGTTGTATTTTTGTATAAATGAATGAATAGTTAAAAATGTAATCTACAAAAGCCACGTACTCATTAATTCACTCATATACCATACTTATACATATAACTCCATTTTAATGCCATATAACTAGTAAAGACAACTGTAGTTGTAGTCAAGAGTCGAAGTCGGACTTCTAAAATTTCAGGAGTCGCGGAGATAAAAAATTGTTTGGCCGATTCCACAACCCTGTGCACAAGAAAGAAGTGATTAGCTCTGCTTTCTTAGTTAAAATACATTTCGCCCGGCACGTAACGTTCAATCATGGCACACGGTTCTTGAATTATATTGGTGCGTATTTTCATAATAGATAAACCATTCTGTCTGAACCATTGTGCATCACTAAAAAAAAATATATAATAATAAAGATTATGATAGTCGCAAGGCAGACACTGCCACAAAGGTGGCAAGTGTTAGAGACTTCACAATACTAGTTCCAGCTTTATGAGGAGAGTTTACCAGTTCCTTTCCTTGCTGCATCTGTAAATCAAGAACAGAGCCAGGTACCCATTTACAGCTGGATAGAATGGAGCGTGACAGAACCAGGTTTTAATCCTGGAACCTGGTAACTTTGGTCGTCGAGAGGAAACCGTTCTAACCGTCTAGCAAATCGAACGCTCGTGCATCACTAACAAGGTCAGTCAATCCTCGCTATTCACTGGGGTTAGGTTCCTTGAAAACCCCGTGAATACGGAAATCCGTGAATATAGAACTATTGATCCTATAGGGAAAAGGGGGTTAAGTTCCTGCGGGATCCTGTTCACCAAACACTTTCGTTTCCGATCAATATAAACTCATTTCGTGCACCATTGTTGTAAAAAACAGCTTATTTATTGTACTGTGCATTATACAAGGCACACTCACCAACACACTTGCACTACGCTTGGATGTGATTATTAATTCCAAAAATAATCAAAAACAGCGTGAAACTGCAAAAAACGTGGATGAAAACATGTTCGACATAAACACATGTAAACACAACGAGAGCCGCGAGAACAAGGAGGCAACCTGTCCTTGCTGGACCTATCTGCGACGCTGCACGGAAGGCGTCTCGAAATTTTTAGCGTACTGCGCATGTCCGCGAATACCCGCGCGGTGCCAGCGAATGACAAAAAAATGGGTTACACTTTATCTAGCGCGAATGAGCGAACTCGCGAACACCTAATACGCGAATAGCGAGGATTGACTGTATTTATATGAAGCATATTCCAATGCCAGCTGTTGTACCATATAAAAGCTGTTGGTCATGTTAACATATTTAGACAGCCCGGTGTAACAGTTTTCATCCCCCTTTGTTATACTTAAATCTGCCCCGTGTAGTCCCTGGGGGTCTTTGATAAGACAATAAAAAAACAAAACAGGGCTATTGTCCCTCCTTCAGGCATGTCGTGCACGTCGACTTATAAAAGGTTGCGCATGGACTGGCAACCTCATCGTTCAAAACAAATTGCAACAGAAACCACATCTACAAGAGCGTGTGAATGTTTGATTCAGGCTTCGCGGAAGGGGACCAGCTGCATCGCTGGCTCTATGCTCCGTAAGGAGCAACAGGAAAATAATTCTGGTGATATTTGGGAGCCGTGGTAGCGCAGTGGTTAGTGCACTGGCTCCCTAGTTCGTTGGTCCATGGTTCGATCCATAGTTTAGGTGGGATTTTTTTAGGCCGCAAACGACTCCGGGGTCGACGTAGCCACATGAATTGGGTACCAGAGCAACTCTGGAAACGTTAAGGCGGCCGGCGTGATGTTGACCATATCACCGCTAGTGTGCCGAATGGTCAAGAAAATATGGGCCTAACACCATATTCCCAATATGCCTCAATGGGCGTGTAACGGGATCCTTTACCTCCCTTTGGGATATTTAAAAAAATTCAGTTTGTTACACGAAATATCTAGACACGTGTGTTTTTTTTTTCAACCAGTGGTCCTTACATTACCAGTTGGTACCCTTCGCAATCTGTAGTCAATATTACATACAAGTGTACATTGAGAGATACTGGAACAACTGAGCATTTTCTTCTATCTTGGACACATCACAGCTTATGACGGCATCTGTAATGCAGAAGTCAAGAATGGCCAAAAATATATTCAACAGCGTGAGACAGATCGTGAAATCCAAGCAAATAACATTTAAAAACAAACGTCATTGAGTGTTGCATGCATTATAGGTTTTGAATAAAGAGAGACAATTATTTAAGGGAGGTAATTAAATTATGCCGTAAATGTTAGAATTAGTAGATATTTTCTAGAATTCTGATTTGTTACAGAATATGAAATCTTTTATTTGGCTTACTAATGTTTGTTTTAATATTTCATTACGTTTTATTGGTATTTATTAGCAGTTTACTTATTGTAGCTTTTATACTTTGTTACTATTTATTAGTAGCCTACTAGTTATAGATACATGATTTGTATTTATTTTAACTGCACCTGGCTATAAGTCAACTCACGTAATCTATCTCAGACTTGAGGGTCTTTTGTGTTTGGACATGCGCGATCCGAAGCATAAATACTGCTCCGGCAAACCCAACGCCCTAATATCAGGCCTATGGCTAGGATCATGTGTCTAGACACAGGGACCAGTACAGTGACATTCATGTGTCATTAGGTCCTTTGCGTGAGAACACAGAAGATCACTACAGTGACACATTTTGTCATCGGGTCTTCTTGTGTTGGGACATGTGGTCTTGACCAGAGCTGGGTTTGGGACGGGTGCCAATGCGACCTCATGCGAGGAAAAAATATGCGACCTCATGCGAGGAAAAAAAAAAGTTTGGACATGCGCGATCCGAAGCATAAATACTGCTCCGGCAAACCCAACGCCCTAATATCTGGCCTATGGCTAGGATCGTGTGTTTAGACACAGGGACCAGTACAGTGACATTCATGTGTCATTAGGTCCTTTGTGTGAGAACACAGAAGATCACTACAGTGACACATTTTGTCATTGGGTCTTCTTGTGTTGGGACATGTGGTCTTGACCAGAGCCGGGTTTGGGGCGGGTGCCAATGCGACCTCATGCGAGGAAAAAATATGCGACCTCATGCGAGGAAAAAAAAAAAGTTTGGACATGCGCCCTAATATGTTGAATGGGACGCGCCTCGCCAAAACGAGGCAAAACTTTATTAAATTAAAAAAAAAAGTCAGTTTAACTCGGAAGTTGGCGTCGCTGGCGAGTCCTTTTTAGGGCTCCAAACTGACAACCGTTTTTTCTTGACTGAAAAAGGTTGATTTCACATTGTGATTTGGGAGGGCAAGTTCGTCGTGCATTCATAGTTGACAGACGACAGCACGCCTCAACCCCCCCCCCCCGGTATTTTAAGTTTATAAGCAATAAAACGGTATTGAATTGGGACCTAAGATGCGTCAACAGTGCTCCACTACCGCGATAAGTTACCGGGTTTCTGGTTCAAAGCTTGGTAGAGTCTAACCAGCTGTAAATGGGTACCTGACTCTGATCTTGAGTTAGAGAAGGCAACAGCAACGAGGACGGGAACAGATGTCACGCATCAGTCTAACCAGCTGTAAATGGGTACATGACTCTGATCTTGAGTTAGAGAAGGCAACAGCAACGAGGACGGGAACAGGTGTCACGCATCAGTCTAACCAGCTGTAAATGGGTACCTGACTCTGATCTTGAGTTAGAGAAGGCAACAGCAACGAGGACGGGAACAGGTGTCACGCATCAGTCTAACCAGCTGTAAATGGGTACCTGACTCTGATCTTGAGTTAGAGAAGGCAACAGCAACGAGGACGGGAACAGGTGTCACGCATCAGTCTAACCAGCTGTAAATGGGTACCTGACTCTGATAGGGACTTGAAAGCTGATGATGATGATTGTAGTGAAATTGACAGAGATACAACGGTAAAATACCTCCAAAGATAACATGTAAGGATAAAAACATAATGCGTAGGCTGCTGATAGTACATGATCGCCCAGACCGCGGGTCATCACCCTCCATAAAAATTGACTTGCTAGACAGGAGGGGAACGGCGGATAACAGGAAAAAATATGACTGGAAAGATTGCGTGAGACTAGAAAGGCTAAGGAGACGCAATTGGGGGGGGAACGGAGAAAAGTCACGTTTCCCAAGTTGACATAAAGCAAGGAACTCGACAGAAGGGACCTTGGATATGTTACGCCACAGTCATTTATTGGTCGCTTTTGCGATACCAAGCCTTTGATTTGAATTCAGCGGCAGAACGCAGATGTTTGGAATATTACAAAAATTAAAAAGTAACTTTTCGTAATATTAATGTTAGGAATATAAAAATTAGCTGGCCGGATGGCCCATTCTGAGCAGTGAACTAATATGTTCTTAATTTTACAGACGGATAGATAATATTGAAGATAATGACAAAAGACAGTGTTGTTCACATCAGCGACAGACTGTATGGAATAAAAAGTGTCGCTATTTGCACACAAAAACACGACCTCGAGACGCAGGTGTTCAAATCTACTTAGTAGGGAAGCGAAGGGACATTGGTGGGAGCTGTGTCTAAATATAACTTTTAACGACAAAATTTTGGAGGGGAGAGAAAGGTTGGTTCAAAAATCAAGTACGTTTTTGAAAAAAAAACAAGTAGAGACGGACAGACTAACAGATAAACATCCATACTTGACTGAAGCATGACTGAAATGACTTTAGGGTAGGAAATTTGAATTTGAAATAAACCTAGGCAGTGATTGGCCACAGACAATCATTTTATCGGCGCTCAGACGCGCAAGTGGGGCCATTCCTCAATAGTTGTTCGATGATAGACACAGTATTTTAAAGTGTGGTGATTTCCAAATGAAAGAAAGTGAAATAAGTTCAGGGACGCCATACTATAGCCAGCAGCTCAGCTGAGTTTTGCTAGCATTTCTGTGTTCTTTATTCATAATCTGAGCTGTGAGTTTCAGTTGTGAACAAGGCGGTGTCCATTCAGTTGGTGATTTTACTCGAGTGTATCTGTGCAGTACGTTGTGACAGAGACCACTATTATTGCCCGCCAGCACGGAGAGGTGGGACCACCAGATTTCAGCACCAGAGCTACATATGCAAGATGAGTGAGCCTCTGGTCTGCTGGAAGTTCACCAACGCCTTTTAGTTACTAATACCCCATAAAATTCCTGCAATTTACTGGACACTGTGTAGTCAATATAGACAGGTGTGATGAGGCCACCCCAACAGCACAATCATTAACTATCCTCCCAAGTAGATGACTACTAGAACATTTTAATAAAACTAACTAGTCTAGTACTTATATATGTACACTCTTGCATTTATTATGTAACATTCCATGCATTTCTTTCATAAATTTTAAATCTTTTTTTTTTTTTAAAGTTCTGGTCAACATAAAACCTGATCCAGAACAAATAAATGTAATATAATTCTATCAAAAATTTTACACTCTTGAGTTAGTTCAGTGTATTATAATATTTGTTAAATATTATTAGTCTGCTTAAATATCTGTGGGTGTATCTATAACTATCACACTACATTACATATCATTACCCTAGACATTTTACATAGCCACATTCATTAAGAAAAAAAAATTGAGTGTGAGGTCGTAGTGGTAGCAAGAAAGGCCTTCTGACAATTCACAACTACATTTTATCTCAGGAGCCTTCACAGCTGGCCTCATACATTACATTTAGTAATATCACCATCATACAATACCATCAAACCCACTACAATGATGATCACGATGACTAGCAATTCCCTAGACTTAAGGGTCTTTTATATTTGGACATGCGCCCTAATATAACCGACTAGATTGAACGGGACGCGCCTCGCCAAAACGAGACAAAACTTAAAAAAAAAAACATTTGAGTAAGTTGTATTTTTTCAGGATTACAAAAAATAAGGACAAAAAAGGGGACGGGGTGGGTAAGAGATTTGTGACGTCGCGTAAGGGGGTGGCAAAAATGTGACAACTCTACGGCCTAGACATTGCGATTGGATTTGCCGATTTTTCGCGGTACTTTTTCTTACATTTTTTTTTCTTTCATTTTTTTTTTCTTAAATTCCGTGCCTTGGCGCTGCTTTCGAGCGGGAAATCTTATCGTTCCATTTGTCATTTGATAGCAGTGTCCAGAGACGTGGAAGATGAATTTCCTGGAGGTGTCAGATTTTACACGTAACAAAGAGAACTGTGTGAAGTTTTTGCAGAATCGGGGCATTCTACACAACGTCCGACAGTGTGCTAACAATCACCAGATGAATTTGTCCTTTTCGGTTCGCCAAGATCGTTAGAGATGTTACATATGTAAGCAGGATATACCTCTTCGTTCTGGCATATGGTTACAGGGTGCACGTCTGTCCTTCAGGCAGATTATTCTGTTCATTTACTGTTGGAGTAAAGAGAAGACTAGCATTGATTTCTGTAAATCAGAGCTAGGAATTGCCAATCAAGCTGCCATTAAATGGAACAGCAACCTCCGTGAGGTTTGTGCAAATGTACTAATTGCAAATCCCGCTGTAATTGGCGGACCCAATACGACGGTAGAGATCGATGAAAGTGTGTTCACACGCAGAAAAAATAACGTCGGTCGTGTATTTCCACAGCAGTGGGTATTTGGTGGCCTATGTCGTGAAACAAGTGAGTGTTTCATGGTTCCAGTGCCCGACCGCACAGCGGCTACACTTATGCCCCTTATCATAGCCAACATTCGTCCTGGTACGACAATTGTTTCTGATCAATGGCGCGCATATGGTACCATTCAGAATTTGCCAGGTTTAACTCACCAAACGGTGAATCATTCTGAAAATTTTGTCGACCCAAATACAGGAGCAAACACACAACGAATAGAGAGGTTGTGGAAATCTGCGAAAGAACGCAACAAACGTCAGAACGGGACACACAGACACATGTTAGATTCCTACATGTCTGAATTTTTGTGGCGACATCGGAATAAAGTTCGTCAGTCAGACCCGTTCGACAATATCCTGTTTGACATTGCAGAATTTTGGCCTCCTCTGTAAATTATGCAGCTACGAACGAAGTCATCTTCTAATACGAGCGTTAAACCAATGATCTTGTGATGTATGCCATCTTTAGCACCTTTTCATTTGATGTCACGAAATTGTGAGAGAAAGAGCATAACAGGGTGACTTAGTGTGACTCTTTATTACTTTTATCTTAACTGTTTGCGGACAGAAGCAGTCATTTTCTTTGGATTTGTTGAAAGCCTGTACACCTTCTTTTCTGCTTCTACCTACCGGTGGGGTCTCCTTTCTACTGCATTATGTGCTGGCGGTAGTCATAATAAGTCCCATTTGCCCTTTGTGAAATGGTCCGCTTGGGCAGATGCGACAAAAGCACGTTTACACAGCTTTTCTGCAATAAAACAAGTCTTGGATGATATTTCAGATAACAATGATCAGAAGGCAGAGTGTCGTCAACAGGCTCGTTGTCTACTTTCAACCATGATGAAGTTAGAAACAGGAATAATGATCATACTGTGGGATCAAGTATTACACCGTTTTCAAATGACCAGTGCTTCTTTGCAATCTTCTGACCAAGATTTGAATACGGCTTGTGCACTCTATGAATCCCTGCGGGGGTATATTCAAGCTATTCGGTCTACTTTTGCAGACATAGAGCAAAAGGCCAAGGATGTGACTGAGTGTGAACATTATCAAGAACAAACTCGAAGGAAACACAAACGAAATCGAGAGTTTGATGATTTCAGTGGTTCCAGCACAATTGATGAATCTCAAACGCCTTCTCAACAGTTTAAAAGCCGAACATTTCTTGTCCTTATTGATAGCTTGCTACCTTGTCAAAACGCCAGAAAGCTTATCAAAAGTTGAATGATGTATTTGGATTCCTTCGTCAGTCACAGTCGTTTACAAAATACATAGAGAAACATTATCCACGCAACACCTGGACTCATGCATACACAGATGGATCAGAAACAAATGCAACAGAAAATGGAGGTGGGGGCGTCTTTCTGACCTTAAGCACTGGTGCAGAAAAAATGCTGTCAGTGGCGACAGGACGATTCTCCAACAACTTCAGAGCAGAGGCAGAGGCCCTGAAAACTGTAGCAGAGGTTATATTGACAGAAGAAAGCGCAGAGAGAAGGGTTGCTTTCTTTTCTGATGCACAGTCAGTAATTGCGGCATTGAAAAGCCAAAATAATACAGACCTGGATGATCTCAGAGTAGTGCTATAACCAGCTCCCCTCCTGGCTGCCTTTACCTTTCAGAGCAGAGTCAGGTATCCATCCACTTACAGCTGGGTAGATTGTAGCGTGACGCCACCATGTCTCCAGCCCACTACCTTTGTCGAGAGAAGCCTGCGCTGAAACCACGGACGCCCTCATAAATGGTTGCTTGTCTAAAATAGAAGGATTGTAGTGGTATGACAAGATCACTAATGCGCAACTGATGACACAAACCAGGCAAGTGCCAGAAGAACGAGACATGAGAAGAAGACGCTGAAGATGGATAGGATACACACTGAGCAAACTTGCTTATAGCTTTACCAGGCAGTCCTTGGTCTGGAACCCCCAGGGTAAGAGAGGCAGAGGAAGACCAAGGAATACACGGAGAAGAGAACTGATGACAGACAAGAAGAGGATGAAGAAATTATGGAACGACCTTGAGCTGATGGCACAGGACAGGAAGACTTGGTATAAAGCAAATGCTCCTTAGGGACTTGAAAGCTGATGATGATGACTAGGTTGAACGGGACGCGCCCCGCCAAGACGAGGCAAAAATTTTACATTAAAAAAAATAAATACATAATAATAATAATATAAGCCCCATCAGTCATAACTGACCATGGGAATGCGCCCCCGAGGTGGCAGCCCTCAAATACTAACCCACAACCCCTACCTGTTAAATGGACTAATCCCGCGCAGGCGGGAAAAAAAGCCGCGCAGGCGGAAAAAAAAAGAAAAAATTGTAAGGAAAGAGTACGGTTGTCAGTTTGGGTAATAAATTTGGAAAATTTTATTTTAGCGGTGAAATATCACACAAGTACCCCAAATACGTTGAAAGGAACGCGCCTCGCCAGAAGACGGCCCAAAAAAAAAAAAAAACAGTCCAGAGTTCCTATGATTGTTCAGTGCGCACGTGCTTTTAGAGTGTAACCCCTCAGTAACTTCTGTTATTATTATTAGGATTTCTATGATATTTGTTTTTACTTTAATTTTATTTTTCCTATTTATTTATTTTCTTTTATCAAGATATAAATTCTCTTTGTCTAGAAAGACAATGTAATTAACTATAATATAAAATGCAAAATGTCATAGCAGACCTCACTATCATCATCATCATCAGCTGCCATTCCACAACGAAGGTTGGCTGTAATGGATCGCCAACGCCTTCTGTCTCTTGTCTTGATGGTGCACTCTGATAGACTCTTTTCTGTCTCTTGTCTTGATGGTGCACTCTGATAGACTCTTTTCTGTCTCTTGTCTTGACGGTGCACTCTGATAGACTCTTTCATGTCTCTTGTCTTGATGGTGCACTCTGATAGATTCTTTCATGTCTCTTGTCTTGATGGTGCACTCTGATAGACTCTTTCATGTCTCTTGTCTTGATGGTGCACTCTGATAGACTCTTTCATGTCTCTTGTCTTGATGGTGCACTCTGATAGACGCTTTCCTGTCTCTTGTCTTGATGGTGCACTCTGATAGACTCTTTCCTGTCTCTTGTCTTGATGGTGCACTCTGATAGACTCTTTCCTGTCTCTTGTCTTGAAGGTGCACTCTGATAGACTCTTTCCTGTCTCTTGTCTTGATGGTGCACTCTGAAAGACTCTTTCCTGTCTCTTGTCTTGATGGTGCACTCTGATAGACTCTTTCCCGTCAATCTCTTGATGTTATCTTCCCACTTATAGCACTGTCTTCGTCTTGTGCGTTTGCCTTAACCCTTCCTTCTTTTATGGTCTTCGGCAAGGTGCTGTCTTTTTAAATGGTCAAAATATTTTAGCTGTCTAATTTATATCTCTGTCATGAATTCTCTTTTTATTCCTAAGTTTTCTATGACGCCTTTGGATCTCTTTAGATAACAATATGCCTTTTGTAAACACTTTTTATCGTCACATAATTCGTTGTTTACTGTAATTTAAGATCATATATTATCTTCTATTTTTTATTTTCAGCTTCTAGATGTGAAACTTTACACTACATTCTAACGTTTTTAAAGTTCTTTGATTTTTTTGATTTTTTTATATATATATTTTTTATTTATTAAAAAAAGCTTCATATTTGCATCTTTGTACATCAAGTGTGTCTTCAAATTATCAACACTGTTATTACTTCCGATGTCCGTTTCTAAAATTCTCATGGTTTTCATTTTCACTTCTGGTAATGATAATGCAGTTTAACAAGTTCTTAAACACAAATCTTATTACTTTTGTTTTAAATTATGATACAGTATAATGACGGGTGTTTTGGCTATCGTAATCTCAATATTCATTGGCATTTTGTTATTGAAAGGTAGATAATAATGATGCGAGTCCTTTTTTCCCCCATTTATCCCCCTTTGGCTAATAAACGTTTTAAATGACAAAGTAAAATACTGGGAGTACAGGGTCCTATCTTGAGAACCGTTTTCATGCAATGCAGTAACCATTTTATTATTATTATTACTATTATTTCTCCCTTCAATCCGTCAGGAGCATAGGCCTTCAACAAACGCATGCCAAGTATTCCTGTTCCGGGTCATCAGCTCAATGTATTTCCATGTCATCTTCACCCCCTTCATGTCTGTTTCAGCTCTCTTCTCCATGTGGTCTTTGATCTTCCATCTACCGATCTTACCATGTGGATTCCAGAACAAGAATTGTCTTGTAAGGCTATCAACATGTTGCTTTAATGTGTGTCATATTCATCGCCTACATCAGTATTTCTCAAACTTTTTCAGGTCACCACAGTACATTCCCAGCATTCCGCTCAATTTTCGTGCATTACATTACAAAATATATAAATAGCACCATTCGTTATACACTTAGCTCCATTGAAACTCTCTCTTGTTTATTAACGTATCTTGTAGAAAAATCTAAAGAATTACGTTACACACTCATTGTGGCATATTGGGAATATGGTGTTAGGCCAATATTTTCTCGACCATCGGCACACTAAGACTCATGTGGTCAGCATTACGCCAGCAACCTTAACCTTTCCAGACTTGCTGTGGTACCCAATTCATGTGGCTAGATCAACCCCGGAGCTATTTGCGGTCTAAAAAATCGCACCTCAACTGGGTATCGAACCATGGACCACCGAGCTAGGAAGCCAGTGCACTAACCACTGTGCTATCGCGGCTCCAAACGTATCATGTATGTATATATGTATGTATGTATGTTTGTATGTATGTACAGTATTTATTTATTTGTCATGATACCTATCTAAACCAACTCCAAAACGTCTTCTACGCTTTATTCTGCGGTTTATCTGTGATTACTGGCAACCATATTGCGAAATAGCCCCCAAAAGTCCAGGTGGGTCTCTTAAAAGGCCAATAAAAGAAAAGAACTACTGCTCCCACAGGCAGCTCATAGAGGGCGGCTAATATGAGGTTGGGCATGAGGCTGGCACCCTGATCATATAAAACCAATTGCCACCAGAAGCCGACGCTACAAGAGCGTGTGTAACCGAGCTGGTTACGGCATCAATTTGAAGATATGTGCCCGCGTCAGTTGCTTGTGCGCAGGTCACGGCATCAATTTGAAGATATGTGGCCGTGTAGGGTTATACGGCACTAATAGTTATATAGATTTTATTTAGTCAGAGTCAATCTTTCATATGTTGTTGTGGTTCAAGTGCTAACTGGCCTTCCGCCAGAGGTGGTAATACTTGACCTTTACTCATTTTTTCAACCCAGGAATGCTCTTCCCTTTGAGTTTGGTGATAAGCAAAACAGTTTCAGCACAACAACGTATATCCAAAAGAAATTACTGTAAATTTCCACAAACAGCAAATGTAGAAAATTCAATCAGATGTTTTATTGAACGTCATTAGACAAGTACTGGTATTTTCACAATGATTGGTTGTTTATCCACAAGTAAAATATACATGTATCCACAAGGAAAAATACATCCAACAGAAAAATAAACTGGTCTTGATAACCTCAAAGACGAAGTTCACCTAACATCATCTGTAAAATCCTCTAGTCTAAAATCATGGAATCATTGGAATCATAAATCCTAAAATCACAAAATCACCCTCTTATCGCTGTTACGGTATATGTTATTAACGCCGTCTGCTAAAGGTTAGCAGACGTGCAATTGTAAAGGTTAAGACATTTAATATATTGCGATAGATGTTTCAATTATTGAACGCTCCATACACGATCGATTATGACGTGTCTAGCGTTGTTTGGGTCACAGTCGGTAACTAGGAGACGCTACCCTTTGTTACTTTGACCGTCAAGCTGAATAGCTGCGTTTTTCTAGCCTTCCAAATTAATGGCATGATATAGCCATTTATATGTGTATTTATGCAGGACCAGGGTCAGTCCTAGAACTCTACGAGAGAGGAAACTTATGGAGGTTAGTGATTAACTAAATCCTTGGAAGGAGAAAGATAATCGTCTACTTTATACGAAGTAATTAGACTCACAGTCTCACTGTCGGCAGGTAGCCATTCTATCTGCGCGTGCATATAGCTGTGATGTTCTGACGACAATTACTGCATTGTATCCTTAAACGGACATTGACACGTAAAACAGCAGTCTACGATATTGATTGATTGATGCATGTACCTCATGTGTGAATTGAACTGTTTATGTATGTGTGTAATCCATATTAAATTGTGAAGGACTCGAACCGGAGGCATTATTCGTTGAATCACGTTACACCATTCAACCTATGAATTACGTATTTTATGTCAAGTTGCTGAGTTAATAAGATGAACAGTTGTTTACATCTTGATGCCAAGTTCAGGCATTACGACAAACCGAAGGTGAGGTTCACCCCATTCGCGTAAGAACATTAGCACGATCAGAATTCAGGCAACACAACCAGTAACCCCACACGAAAGTCTTTCAACAAAACTGGCGGCCGATTCCGGGGTCGACAGAAGAGAAAAAAAATTTTTCTGTGTTCCACACGCCTCCACGATATTTACGTTTGAATGAAAATCACATGACCATTACGAAGCTGACGTGACGCACGTGATCATGAATAGCAACATGACGTCACTGTTGCATTGTCGCCGTGAAGAAGACCTCTTTTCAACGCCTTTCTAGTTCGCTTCAAATTTATCAAGATGCACAAGATGGCCTACCGTTGCCTGCCCATCAGGAGCAGACAGTCAAAGGCACAGGCCTAGCCGTCGACGACAACGAGCATCAAGTGAAGCAGCAAATAAAGATAAGTTTAGCTCAATAACTATTGTCGTTAACGTGACAGTGCTAACTGAGTCCATGCCTTCTGCCTACATAGGCATGTTTTTACCTATGTTTAATGTACTTTTTGTTGTTTTAAGGTGTTGTTAACTAGCGGGCCGGTTGGAGGGAACTGAAATCTCTGGGGAATGTCGCGAACAGCTGACCACCTAGATTTCAGTCGGTCTTAGGGCAGTTAAACGATTGCACTTTTGGAAGCCCCATTGAGGTTTGCCGGTGGACTGCCTGTCCAGATCTGCTATCGTTTGACGTTTGTGTTAGCTGTACCGTTCCGTAGATAACTGGTGTATTTTATTTGTACTAAGTTCACATTTTTATTCAGTTTTGTATCATGTTCGTTAACTATTTCGTCCAGTCTACTCTTACTATCATTTATTTGATGATTGTTAAATGTTCGTCCGTTATGAGTCCTGTGATGTCATCATTTTTTGCAGTCATTTTTTTTTGTGTACTTTGCATATTCAGTTGACCTCGGGTCAATCTTTGACCCTTCGTTTTCCGTGTGACACTTCCGCTTGTTTTATTTAGTTCATAAATTCATTTTTAATTGTGAAAATGTCTTGTTTGCGTCTTGACATTGTTTGTACCCTTTAGTTGCATCATTGTTTTGTTTGTCCTCATGATATATATATTAAATACTACATTAATAATATGATATTATATGCAATAATACACTTGTAATTTAATTTAATTAATTTTTTCTGATATGTAAGGTTAATATGGGACATTGCATAATTATGCAGTGATAGTCCAAGAAATTAGCACTACAATTTATAAGAGATGCCTAGGGCATAATAATATAATATATATATTGACCAAATAAAATAATCTTATAGTCTACCTTTGAGGTGACAGACCCATTGTATATTATTTAATATACTTTTCTGGTACTAAGAGAGTGACTTAGTACATTGAACAATATAATTACTAGGAATCATACCCAACATTATTGGATATTGAGATTAATTGTGTGATGTAATTACATTATAGTTAACAGATATCATAACTATTTATGATATAGTTAGTACTTAGATACAATATTGTTACAAAATATTGTCTATTAGTTGAACTTAGACATAAGAGTTCAGTACTATTGTGATTATTTATATTGAATATTCCTAAGTTGAGTAAGTATAATAATTACTCTGAAGCTACTATTGACTATTTTAATCAGTAATTATCAATAATTACTTACCAGATAAAAGTCAAAATGCTTACTATAGACCATTTCGTTAAAATTGGTAAGGAATATGGTTATAAATCTCAAGAACTTCGTCAGTTTGCTGAGGCAGAACTGGAAAAACATAAAGCAGAAATGGAGGAACGTGAAAGAAAAGAAGCAGAGAAAAAGGCTGCATTAAAGAAAGAGGAGGAGGAACGTGAAAGAAAGGAAGCAGAACGTGAGATGAAGCAAATTGCCAAGGAAAATAGATTAAGAGAAATTGCTCAACAGGAAGAAGAGAATAAATTTAAACGAGAGGAAATTATTTTACAACAAGAAATGGAATTGGCGCGTATTAAATTGGAGACAGCAAGATTACAAGCACAAAGTGCTGATGCAAACCAGAATAATAACGCACAAAATGGATCGTCATCCAGCCAAACTAAACATTTCTACAACTTTAAATTACCCACTTTCAACTTAAACGTGGACGACCTTTCATCGTTCCTGTCACGTTTTGAACAGACTTGCAAAACAAATCATTTGCCCGAAGAGTCATGGGTACTCAAGTTAAATGAATTCTTGGTTGGAGAACCATTGACGGCTTCTCAAAATGCTGACCCATCAATAGCAAATAACTACGGTGCTATTAAGTCCTTGCTTTTACGAAGGTTTCACCTGGACGAGGAACACTGTAGGTTGAAATTTAAGGGAATTTTTACCTGAATCTCCAAAAGATTTTGCAGGATTCATTGCGAACATACGCAATACATTTAATAGATGGGTTGAACTGGCAGAAGTCAACAAATCGTACGACAAATTAGTTGATTTGCTACTACGGGATAAGGTATTATCTTCGGTTAGCCAGCCATTCTTTGCATATTTGCAGGAGCGTAAACCAGGTACTATTGACGAGTTAGAAAAAATTTCTTTAAACTACTGTTCGGCACATCCGAATGCGAACATTTCTAACTCTTCATTAAGAGAACCTCTACCTGTGGCGTCTAATATGGCCTACAATCATAATAACAAACAAAGACATCACAGTGTAGACAGAAGTAGGTTCCAAAGAAATCACAATGTTAACTTTCAGAAGGGACATAATAATGATTTCAACAATAAAAATGAGTTCAACAGAGGTAGATCACGAGATAGAAATTATTCACCTCAAACAAACTACCACAATAGTCAACATAACACTAATTATAATCGATCACATACCCCCAAAAATAACAATAACTGGAATGGTAATAATCATGGCTCGAGACATCGAGATAATAGTTACTATAGAGGACGACGAGATAATTCTAACAATTATACTCGGAATCGATCTCATTCTCGGGGATCATCTCAGTACAACCATAATACAGGGGCGGCAGTTACAAATAATACTACCCCTATAGCTCAGGTCCCACTTGACAATAATACAACACAGTCTTCTGCTGCATGTTTTGCTATTAATTATAATGTGGCAAATAGTTGCCAACAATGCAATCTTATTTTTCAGAAGGCGAAAGAAACAGTGCTTAACTGCGGACATATTACACCAGAGGTAGGTCTTGCAGTCAACGATGGAACAGGCTTACTAATTTTTAACAGGGGAATCGTTAATGGATCCGTCGTCTCAGTGCTGAGAGATTCAGGATCCACGACGATTGGTGTACGTCAGTCGCTGGTACATCCTAGCTGTGCGACAGGAGAATACGTCCGCTGCATGACATTTGGTGGAACTATTGAGTTTTACCCCACAGCTATTGTTCATATTAGAACACCCTTTTTCACAGGGAATGTAAAAGTATGTATGCTAAAAAAGCCTATTGCTGATCTGATGGTTGGTCGTATACACGGCAGTAAAGATTGTACTCCAGATGAGATCATAGAATGGGAGAAACATAACCTATGCACTGGAAACGCCGTGACGACTAGAGCGCAGACTCAACTCATGGAGAAAGTTGGTGATAATAAAATGGATGTAGACAACCAAGAGGAATTTGTAGTCAATTCACCTATTGACAGGGAAACATTTGCAACCAAACAAAAAGAGGATAAATCTTTAAAAAAATTTTTTAAGCTGGTTGATAAAGTTGACAATCTATCCTCAGGTAATAATAACAAACATTGGTTTGTTATTAAAAATGACCTATTGATTAGATGTTTTAATGACAAATCACAAATGAAACAACAAGTTATGGTCCCGTATACTTTTAGACGGTACATTCTTCAACATGCGCATGACTCACAGTGTGCTGGACATATGGGATATACTCGAACACGATCTCGAGTACTGTCTTCATTCTTTTGGCCAGGAGTGTCAAGAGATATTTCGCAGTATGTACGTTCCTGTACTACATGCCAAGAAGTGAAAGCACGTGGAGCTTTTCACACGGCGCCTATTCAGGCTTGCGATATCTCAGTAAGACCGTTTGACAAGATGGCCATAGATATTATTGGTCCATTGCTACCATCGGCCAGAGGACATAGATTCGTCCTTACGTGCATTGATTTGTGCACACGATGGCCAGAAGCTATCCCATTAAAGACCACCACTACCACAGATGTAGCTGATGCACTACATCTCATCTTTTCTAGAATAGGGTTTCCTAGAAAACTTTTATCAGACCATGGGTCACAGTTCATATCTGACACCATGAAGGAAGTCATGAAAACCTGGAACATTGATAGGAATTTAAGTAGTATTTATCATCCTATGAGTAATGGTGCAGTTGAAAGACTTAACCGTACACTTAAACAACTACTACATAAGGTTACTGTTAAGCACCCTCATGACTGGGACAGAGCACTCCCAGCTGTTCTATTTGCTTATCGGGAGGTACCGCATGAACAAACTGGCTTCTCTCCCTTTGAATTAGTTTTTGGTGCTCCCCCAAGAGGTCCTATGGGACTAATAAAAGACTTATTAATTGACGCAGAGATGACTCAGGACACTCAGTCATCTTACGAGTATGTGATTAATCTTCGGAAGAACATTATTGAGTCTTGCCAGTTGGCAACAGCTTCTTCTGAGGCTGCAAAAGCTAAGGCTCGATCTCTACAAAATAGGTCTCGACGATTACGCCAATTATTCCCAGGCGATGAGGCTTATGTGTTACTTCCTCACAATAACAATAAATTATTGATATCTTGGAATGGTCCTTACAAAGTCATTGATAAAATTTCCGACGTTGATTACGTCTTAGATATCAAGGGACACAAAAAGATATTTCATATTAACATGCTCAAGCAATTTCATACACGTCCTGAACACTTACAGTCAATTTTCCATGAACTAGATGACAACACAGTATCTACTTGTTATTATTCCAACTTATCCGTCATCCAGGAAGAAGAATCTTCTTTTCCTGAGGTACAGTTACCGTTACCGGTACCAGTAGTTCAACCTACTGAATCTTGGCGGGATGTAACCATCTCTTCAACGGTTACACCGCAACAGCGTCTACAGATTGCTAATCTCTTACAATCTTATCCAGATGTGTTGACCGACGTCCCGGGTCGCACATCGGCTATCAGTCATGACATTACTCTCAATGACGATACACCTATTCGTGTACATCCCTATTCGGTTCCTTTACATTTCCTTGCTAAAACTACTAAGGAACTTGAACAGATGTTGTCTCTGGGAATCATTGAGACTAGTAATTCGCCATTCTCTTCTCCATTAGTGATTGTCCGGAAGAAGGACAATAACATCAGACTATGTGTTGACTATAGAAAATTAAATGCTAAGACTATAGTTGACAGCGAACCACATCCACTTATCGACGACTTACTGCCACGTCTATCCAACGCAACTATATTTAGTAAGATAGACTTAACTAAAGGTTATTGGCAGATACCACTGACCGAAAAGGCTAAGTACTACACCGCATTTTCCACTCCACAAGGTCTATACCAGTGGAATGTGATGCCTTTTGGGCTTGTTAATGCGCCAGCTACCTTCATTCGCCTGATGCGACAAATTTTATCAGGTAGACCAGACGTTATTACATATATTGACGACATATGCTTGTTTAGTTCGTCGTTTGAGGAACATGTTTCGGGACTTAGATATGTTTTCGACACTCTAAGGAATTTTCATCTAACTGCTAAACCTACAAAGGTGCAGATCGCGTGTAATGAGATAACCTTTTTGGGACATATCATTGGATCGGGATATATCCGAACGTTAACTAGTACAGTCTCCAAAATTCTAAACATAGCAGTTCCTCAGACGAAGAAACAGGTCAGGAGTTTGTTAGGACTTGTTCAATATTACAGTAGATTCATACCAAACTTGTCATCCATCACGGCTGTATTGTCTTCATTGTTAAAAAAAGACATGCCGGTGAAGGTGACATGGACTGGTATATGCAATGAAACTTTCAACAAAATTATAAATTTGTTCTCGCATGAACCAATTTTAAGACTTCCCGATGCTTCCAAAAGATTTTTCTTACGAACAGATGCTAGTAACTACGGCATCGGTGCATGCCTGCTCCAGAACCATGATGGCGTTCTACATCCTACATTATATATTTCAAGAAAGCTAAAGCCGGCAGAAACAAAGTATTCCACAGTGGACAAGGAACTTTTGTCAGTTATATGGGCAATCACAAAACTGGAAAAGTTCTTGCTTGGTGCTCCATTCACCATTCAGACTGACCAGCGTGCTGTAGCATCTTTGCGTAGATCAAACCACAAAAGCCCAAAACTCGCCAGATACGCGATCATCCTGCAGCCATTTGAATTCTCCATTGAACATATTCCTGGCACTGAAAACATTGTGGCGGATGCGTTGTCACGTAATCCTATTGACGACGAATAATCAACATTGACATTCCTAAACTACGTCAATCATCACTACATTGGATAGAACGAAGTATCAACTATAAGGGAACTAACCTTGACTTCAATTTAATAATTATAAACACTATATGCATCACAGAATTGAACTAAAGACAATCAAGGTATACATATTGACATTGAAACTTCGTCTAACGTCCATACACAATATATGAATATTCGTTCAACAATCATGGAACAATATCTGACGACAAGTCGAACTTATTATCCTATGTGCACTTAATTCTTGGATCCTAGGATAATTGACATTTCTGTCCGACGTAAATGTTTCAACACTTTGTCTAAAAGAATTCATCAGGATCAGGACTACGGATGGATCATCATATCCTATACTAATTAATTAGTTAACTTAACTTCTTAATTGAATTAATATCAATAAAATGAAATGTGAGAAAAAAATGAAATGAAAGAACATAAAAAGAAAACGAAATATAAAAAGAAGAAATTATGAAAAGAGAAAATAAATCTCACACAAGTATTAGATTAATATTTTTTTTAAATGTACCTATACGTTATTTAGTTAGTTAAATTAGATAGTTATTATTCACTAACACTTAACACACACACAATTAAGTTAAACTTATATTCGAATTTCTTTCTATTTCTTCTCACTTATTTTGTCTTTTCTTCTCTCATAACATCGTGTTACATTAGAATCTTAATAATTTAACTCTTAGTTTAATTAATTAATTTAATTTTAATTAGTCAAATTAATTCCTATATGACATACTAATACGACAGACCTTACTTTAATTTAATTCTATCATTCACTATTGACATTACACATTTTATTTAGTTGATATAATAATATGCATAATATTGATATATAATATGATTAATGTTAGATGACTATGACAAATAGTTAGTTGACATGACCGCGACACGGTTCTACTCAGAAAACATCGTTGGCCATATGTCACAATTGTGTTAAATTTTTTGAAAAATTGTTAAGTCGGATAGATCTTGAAAAAAAAATCTATCGATTTTTTTTCCCCGGTGTACAGGGAATTGTTACGGTATATGTTATTAACGCCGTCTGCTAAAGGTTAGCAGACGTGCAATTGTAAAGGTTAAGACATTTAATATATTGCGATAGATGTTTCAATTATTGAACGCTCCATACACGATCGATTATGACGTGTCTAGCGTTGTTTGGGTCACAGTCGGTAACTAGGAGACGCTACCCTTTGTTACTTTGACCGTCAAGCTGAATAGCTGCGTTTTTCTAGCCTTCCAAATTAATGGCATGATATAGCCATTTATATGTGTATTTATGCAGGACCAGGGTCAGTCCTAGAACTCTACGAGAGAGGAAACTTATGGAGGTTAGTGATTAACAAAATCCTTGGAAGGAGAAAGATAATCGTCTACTTTATACGAAGTAATTAGACTCACAGTCTCACTGTCGGCAGGTAGCCATTCTATCTGCGCGTGCATATAGCTGTGATGTTCTGACGACAATTACTGCATTGTATCCTTAAACGGACATTGACACGTAAAACAGCAGTCTACGCTATTGATTGATTGATGCATGTACCTCATGTGTGAATTGAACTGTTTATGTATGTGTGTAATCCATATTAAATTGTGAAGGACTCGAACCGGAGGCATTATTCGTTGAATCACGTTACACCATTCAACCTTATGAATTACGTATTTTATGTCAAGTTGCTGAGTTAATAAGATGAACAGTTGTTTACATCTTGATGCCAAGTTCAGGCATTACGACAAACCGAAGGTGAGGTTCACCCCATTCGCGTAAGAACATTAGCACGATCAGAATTCAGGCAACACAACCAGTAACCCCACACGAAAGTCTTTCAACAATCGCCCACACCTCTTCTATTTATAATATTTCTTTTTTTTCCCGCCTTTTTCCACACGACCCGTTCTTTTTTCACACGGTACAATTTCTGCACACGACTCTCTGTTATTTCGACTTTTTTCACATGTGTGATCTTTTCCAACTTAACAATTGGATTTTAAAAAAAACCAGATCACACAAACATTCATTTCCCACTTTCCGCGCATAAAACCCATTCATTATTATCTGGGACTGACCTACGTTTGCCCTGTCAGAGCAGTAATTGCCAACTGAACTTTGAATGATACTGCGTTTTGTGTAAAAACGTCTTATTTGCTTTTGAGGTCTGTCATTCTTATATGTAGCATATTATAGCACGTATAAATGCGTAGCATGGAAGTAGTAGGGATAATGCTAGCGTGGAAGGCCAAGCGGTCACACGTGGGAGGGCTTGGTGCAGACGTCCTGCAAGGAGATCAACTGCAGTGAGTGCTGGCTACAAGCTCTATAAGGTGCGCAAATAAAAATGATTATGCTGATGCTCTTGATGATGATGGTGATGATGATGATGGTGATGATCATGATGATGATAATGATGATGATAATGATGATGATAATGATGATGACACCGCAAAAAAAATTGGCCACGATCTTCATTTTTAACGAAAATGTTATATCCCAAATTTATCAACCGGCTCCTAGCATTTCAAACTTTTTTTTTAAACAGGATATAGAACAAAGAAAAACAAACGTGATTCTTCCACCCCATCCCCACCTCCAGTCAAACCCTTAACCGTCCGAGTGGCCACTCAGAGAAAGCAGGCCGATCTCCCCCTTGTTTTTTTCTCTGTCTTCTATCGCCGGAATTAAGGGACTATTCCGTTAAAAAATTGTATAGACTTTATTCACTTCTTAAATATTTCAGACTATTATCTCTGTATCTAAACTCCTTATATTGTATTACTAACATGCCAGGTGGCGCTATTGGTACTGAGTCGTGTCTGAATAGTTTAGCGAAATCAAAACGTAGTAAGCTCTTTCTATACAAGCAGCATACCCGCCACAACATGGCGATAAATAATTATATTGTGCTTTTTTCATCTGCATACCCTGATGACGACACTAATTCTCATGTGGTTATTCATCTGGATGCACTGGTTATGAAGCTATGGAGCCATATATCAAAAATGAAGTGCGGAGAAGTGAAAAAAAGGCAGTGGACTGAGATTAACTAACAGCTGCTTTTTTTTTTTTTCACAAAATGTTTTGTACATGTACGGATATCTTTTAAAATCTTGCCTTGGTACTTATTTAAAAAAGCACAAAACTAAAAAATGTAAAAAGAAAATATTATTACTCCGTCTCCGAATCATTATTTAGAGGAGTTTGGACTTAAGCGACTAAATCGACAGAGTTACTGCAAATGTAACGCACTCCATTCTTTATTCATGCTCATCCAATTTACAAGTGGGGAAAATTCATGAAATTGTTCCAGAATCAACCATCCGCCATGGATGGAAACAAAACGCAAGCTGTGTCAACAAGCGCGCTATTCAGTTACCGCCGGAAAAACGCTCCATGAAAAAGATTGCAACTTTGGTGGGAAAAGGTGTATTATTATAACGTCAGTTAGAGAGAGGGGATACGACAATTTCTTATATAGGGGATAGTAGATGAAGCACGCCGTCTTCCAGTTTAAGGATCAGCCAGAAAGTCCCTGTTGTATTTGTATCTTAAATTGTCATCAGCATAATCATTATCCTTTGCGCACCATATGGCAATAAATATATAAATTAAAAAATAAATTTGTATGGAATCAGTTTTACAAATTAACGGTACATAGGAAACAAGGGACGTTTCAGGTTTCACCCTTCGTCAAACACAGGTACAAACAGGTGACAAGGACAGGAATTATCGACTGGTCAATGAAAAATACTACAAACACATAAGAGGATCAGAAACACAGACAAAAAGAGCAATATAAGCAGATGAAAAGAGCGATATAAGCAGATGAAAAAGTAAACAACATAGGTGATTGTTAAAGTCAGTTTGTTTTAAGCTTTCGATGTAAACTTTTTTATACTATGGTCTAAGGGAGTTAACAGGTTGTAATACTTTTGGAGACAATTTAGTTGTTATCTCCCTTGGACTTGCCACGTTGATCATTTAAGACTTGGTAGATTTTCTTGAACAGTTTTCTGAGAACGTTAAGTCTGCTAAAGTCAGGCTTGACCAGGGAGGTCAGCCATGTTTCTCTGACTGTGTAATCGGGGAACAAAGTCCTCTGTGTGATAAAAATGTTTGAGAGTTTTCCTCTGTTATAATTCTGACATATTTCCGAGAGCCAAGGATGGTGTACGTTTGTGGTGTTTTATTCTTGGATGACAGTGAAGGTAAAAATACCCTTTAAACTATTTTTTGTAGCCAAGAACTTTGTATTATGATGCTACCAGCCCAAGATGGTTGGCTGACATTGAGGTGACTTTCTCCTGGTGCGGAGGAGAGTTGTTGAGTATATTGATAATGTTATCTTGCCAAAGATTTACATGATTTATTGGTCAAAGGACATACAGAGAATATTATATAGAAACCCGACACTTATGCGACTTATATTGGCAAAGAATTATATGACTTGTTTGTCGGAGGAAACACAGAGAAATATTATACTTTTGTGAACCGGAAACTTATGCGGCCTAATTTTGCCAGAGTTTCTGTGGTACTAGAAGCAGTGAACTGATGTTATCTACATGATGTTGATGTGCTTGAACCTTGTCCTAATGACAGTACGTTTGTTTGATGTCAATGTGATGTTATCGTAATAAATCGTTGGAAATGCAACATATCGTTTCAACGCTCCATGACTTCTGCATGTGGTATGAAGGGTGTGTATAATGTGATTAGTTGGTCAAGGACTACACCCATTCGCGTATATTGTCTTATCTATACACACACACCATGTCGGCCACCTGTGTAAGCCCGATCTAGCTGAATGACTTCATCAGCGCACCTTCTTCATCAACATACCACACCATCAGTTTACATCCTGCAGCAGTGATGGCCTGTGTGGCCTGCTGATGTCGTTGAGGATTATAACGTTAACTTTATTATTATCTTCCTACCACCACTTACACCATTGCAACAGTGGTTTGCCAGCTTGATGGGGCTATATGATGTTCTAGTGGCGTTATTACCTGAAAGTACCCAGCGTTTCCCACCAGTATATCTGTCTTACAACAAGGGAATCCAGTCCGTGTTGCCTAAGCGGAAATTCTACAGAATTCAGAGGACTGACAATACAAAGTTTATACACGAGTTATGCAAGTAGAGTTACAGTGTTCCCAGTCAAGATTTCCCGCGTGCAAGTTCAACATGGCAAGAAGCTGTGCATTTGGATATAACTGTACCTTGCATCATTGAGGTGCTGTACCCTTCAGCGGTGGATCCTCTTATCGTTGAACTGTGTCTGATAGGAATTTCATTGCTGCTGTTCTGGAGGCCAGGATATTTTTCGGCAGTTTAAGATAAGTGGCTGTTTGTTGTCGTAGACTGTGCCTCTATGTGGTATGTTAATTAAGCCTTCCTCATATATTTAGGCAACTTATATATTTCTTTGTTATATGTTATATATGTTCTTTTTTCTTAGCGGGTTTGGTTGGAGGGACTTTCAGATCTGCTAATACCTCCTCGGACGGTCAGTAGATCTGGAAGTGTTCTTTAGGGACTGTGTGTCTGAATTCGTGTTTTACCGAATTCAGTCATTGTTACGTACATTTATTACCTAAGGGGGTAGTCTTCGGTCCTGCCAAATGTACGCACCAGTCTTGATATAGTTATATTATTTGTGCGGTCGAATGATTCGCGCACTGACGTGCACGAAGCAGTGAGTGTTGCTTTGGGACGCACGGGTAACCTAGTTGAGTAGTTTCTGACGTCATGATTTGAAGGGCAACATGGAACTTGTTTATGTCCATGATTGTTATATTATATTTGTATTCAATGGCATGTTTATGGAAAGCCATTTATTCTAGTGATCTGTATTGGTCTTCAGGTCGAAACCAATAGCAGCAATGTCACGTAAATTATCGCCCCACTTCTTATTTAAAGCTGTATTATAAGGCCGCTCTAATACTAGTCTAGCGGGAAGATGTTATTCCTAGAATGAATCTACAGAGTCGTTTGCCTTTAGGATTTGTATCGTAGAAGAAGGATTCCTACGAGTGGAAGAAGTTATTGATTACCTTATGCACATGTTTTAATATGTTGTTACAACAGTGCCAGAATCGTGGCATAGAATGGGAGAGGTTAGTCAACTGGAATCTCTAACCTGTTCGTATTATCGTGTATGACTTTGTTTGAAACTATATGCTATCTAACGTTATGTTTTGGAGAACGTATGGGATTGTGAAGTATGATATGGAAGATTTTATCCTGGAGATTGTTTTGTTGATTCCTGCGAACGTGTTCATTTGTACTTATATCTTGTCTTTGTTATTCTTGTTGGTATTGTATTTGTTGTTATACGCTGTCAATATTGGTATGCACAATAAGTATATAGTTAAGTAATTATATTAATAAGTAAAGTAGTTATATACAAGTTCTTGGGGTAAAGACTTGTCACCCACTGAGTTGGGATAAAATGAGTATCTCAAATAATATTATCACACAAGGTATCTATTCTTATATAGTATAGTACCATGTCTACTTTGGATTATTTCATCGAACAAGGGAAATCCCTTAGCATGACTTGGGAAAAATTGGAAGAATTCGTGCGTGGTGCATATGCCAAGGCGCAGAAGGCTGAAGAAAAGAGACAGAAACTAGAAGCTGAAAATAAAAAATTAGAAGCTGAAAATATAAGATTGCAAATGCAAGCAGATGAGAGAAAATTCCAAATGGAGATGGAAAAACAGAAGCTAGAAGCTGAAGAAAGAAAACAGAAGCTTGAAGCTGAAGAGAGAAAGCAGAAAATGGAACACGAGGAAAGAATTTTAGCTTTGGCGTTGGAGAAAATAAAGTTGGTGAATATGGGTAATTCACAAAATGAGTCAAATAATCAAACAACTTCTAATAAGATAAATGCTAGTTCTTATAAGGTCAAATTACCTGCTTTCAACTCTACCAGTGACGATATATCGTTCTATCTAAATAGATTTGAACTTTCATGCGAATCTCATAAAGTAGATAAGTCGCAATATGTTGCACAACTGATGGATATACTTAAAGGTGAAGCATTGACTACTATAAGTATGGTAGAGGGTCCTGACAAGAATAACTATGATGTTGTCAGAGCAGCCTTATTAAAGAAATATCAACTTAATGAAGACGGTTATCGTCTTCGCTTTAAGACTATGTTACCAGAAACTGGGGTAGAATTTTCAGATTTTATTTCAAAGATACGTCTTACGTTCTCACGTTGGGTTGAACTGTCAAAAACTGAACACACATATGAAGCTCTTATGGACTTACTGCTTCGTGACAAAGTCATTCTTCTTCTTCTTCTTTCGTCCTTAGCCACTGACCGACAAAGCAGTCTGTGGCCAATACGCCTAGTGGCGTCTTAGGGCAACAAGAAATTAATTGTTGTTCCGTTACGCCTAGTGGCGTTTATAGGTACAACAAAAATTAATTGTTGTTTCCGTAATCAGAATGGCTAGCAAGCGGGTGATCAGCCCACTGTGCCCGAACTTGCCCTCATGTGTACCCCCTTTCTGCCGCTATAAAACCGCCACATCTTCGAGACGTCGGTCCAGCCAGATGACTCAGGACCGTGAGGTCCGAGGAAAAGGCAAAATCTGGTACGGGCACAGCACCTTGCACTGCCTCTTCTAAACTGGGAAGACCCGTCAACCGGGACCACACACAGCCTCGAGAGGACAAAGATTGCCTGAGGGAGTGACAAAGTCAGTCATCAGTTAATGAGTCTTTTCTTGCTTTTTTACATGAGCGTAAGCCTACAAACTTGAAAGATATGGAACAATATTGTTGCCAATATGTCATTGCACACCCAGATGTAACTGTTAGCAATTCTAAAGTCAAAGAAGGTTTACCTGTGGCTTCAGCAGCACCATATGGTCCTAATTTTCGTCGTAAATTTCAAGGTGCTCAGCGCAATTTTGATAGGAGTAGTAATCATAATTTTGGACAGAATCAAGGCGGTCCATCACGTAATGATTCTTCTTCTAGGAACTGGAGGCAATCTAGTAGTCCTCAAAATTTTAGTTCCAACAATTATGGAAATTTTCGTAGGAGTAGCTTCAATAGAAACTATCAAGCCTATAATAATTTTTCACTGAGACAACAAAACCCATTTAATAGATATTCTGATCAAAGAGGAAATGACAATCGCAATTATGGAAATTGGGGTTCAAATCATAACAATAGTTTCAATAGAACAAATAACAATGATTTCAAAAGAAATAATAGTCGCGGTAGATCGCAACACAACAATAATAGATCATGTCACCATGCTAACTCTGCTCAACAAGAGTCCCAAGGAGTTAATAATCAAGTGAACAATAATAATAGCACCTCTAGTGCTATCGCTTGCTCTGCTTTCGATTTTGAGAGAGCATCTCAGTGCCCGGAGTGCACAACTTTGTTCGAACCTACTGCTATATCTACCGTGAGGTGTGTCATCCTCTACCCGCTCTTCCGGCAGCAGCTGTGCATGACGGAAGAGGGTCTCTTATTCTACATAAAGGTTTCGTGAATAATGATCCAGTCTCAGTTCTTTTTGATTCTGGATGCACAACTGTTGGGGTTAAACAATCTCTCATAGATCCTTCTTGTGCCACTGGAAAGGTGGTGAAATGTGTCACATTTGGGGGAACTCTTGAAAAGTATCCGACTGCTATCATCCATATAGCTACTCCCGTTTTTTACGGGACAGGTCCACGCATGTTTGCTCCCGAATCCCATTGCGGACCTTATCGTCGGACGTATACACGGAATTAAAGAATGTACCCCGCAGCAAATTGCTGTTTGGGAAGAACAAAACACTCACGCTGCTTATGCAGTCACTACAAGAGCACAAGCTCAAAATATTTCTCAGACTTCATCTAACGAAATTAATGAAGTACTTAATCCGAATGTCCACTCCGTGATCTCACGTGAGTCCTTTATCAAGCTGCAAAGAAAGGATACTTCATTGCAGAAATTCTTTCTCTTAGTCAAAGATGATGATACAAATTATGACACAAATCTTAAATCTTGGTCCTCTATAAAGAATGGAGTACTAATACGTATGGTACGAGATTCTGCTTCGTCCATACATTCGCAAATTCTGGTACCTATTGAGATGAGAGTTCATATTCTGCAACATGCCCACGACTCTCAGTGTGCTGGTCATATGGGATTTTCCCGTACTATATCGAGGGTTCTTGCTCCCTTCTTTTGGCCAGGCGTAAATAAAGATATACAAATTTATTGTCGCTCCTGCAAGATATGTCAGGAAGTTAAGTCGCGAGGTTCACGCCATGCTGCACCTATTCAGGCTGCGGATATTCCTATTCGCCCTTTTCAGAAAATGGCAATAGACATTATTGGTCCTTTTAAAATTAAATCTGCCAGAGGACACCAGTTTATCCTTACATGCATTGACATGTGTACACGTTGGCCAGAGGCTATATCTCTCAAGAGCTTTTCTACTGCTGATATTGCAGATGCACTTTGGCTAATATTCTCACGTTTAGGATTTCCCAAAGAAATCTTATCAGATCATAGCACACAGTTAGTATCAGACACTTTGTCGCAGGTCATGTCTACACTCCGTATTGAAAGGTCTTTAAGCAGTATCTATCATCCTATGTCAAACGGATTAGTTGAGCGTCTGAATAGAACGCTCAAGAATTTACTTGGGAAGATAACTGAGGACTATCCTCGGGATTGGGACAGGGTTTTACCCGCTGCCCTTTTTGCGTATAGAGAGGTTCCTAATGAGCACATGGGGTTTTCTCCGTTCGAGCTCGTCTTTGGTGCGCAACCGCGCGGTCCCATGTCGTTGCTCCACAACCTTACAACTGCTGAGAACATCAGCGATGGCACACAATCTTACTACGAATATGTCATTGCTCTAAGGCAGAAGATTATCGAAGCATGTAGGTTAGCTACCTCTGCATCTGAATTTGCTAAGGAGAAGGCGAGGAAATTCGCAAATAAAAATAGACGTTTACGACAACTTTGTCCTGGTGACAAGGCACTAGTATTACTACCTTGTAAGGACAACAGACTTCTTATTTCATGGAAAGGTCCTTATGCTGTCATCTCTAGAATTTCTGATGTCGACTATGTCGTCGATGTGGACGGAAAGCATAAAACCTTCCATATTAATATGCTGACAGAATTTCATGATAGACCAGATTACCTACAACCTGTTTTTCAAGCGACAGACGATCCTGTGGTACCGCATGGTCATTACACATCTCTGTCTGTAATTCAGGAGGAAGAGGCTACTTTTTCCGATGTGAACCTCCCTCTTCCTGTTATCCCACTGCATTCTATGGAATCATGGGAAAATGTAACTATCTCTTCAGAGTTATCTACTGAACAACAGAGACAAGTCTCCTCTATGTTACAAACTTTTAAGGACGTGCTTACGGACATTCCTGGACAAACATCAATTATTTCACATGACATAATTCTCACCGATTACAACCTTATCAGAGTCCGTCCTTATCCTATCCCATTGCACTTTCAATCACAAGTCGAGAAAGAATTGGATGAAATGACTCAATTAAAAATAATTGAACCATCTACTTCGGCATACTTTTCGTCTATGGTTATTATCAGAAAGAAAGACAATAACATACGTCTTTGCGTCGACTATCGCAAACTACACCAGGTGACGAAATTTGATGCTGAACCTATGCCTTTATTGGAAGATCTACTTACTAAACTTTCAAATTCTCGATACTTTACCAAACTCGACTTGTCCAAAGGTTATTGGCAAGTTCCTCTTACCGAACGCGCCAAACCTCTTACTGCTTTCTCAACACCTAGGGGTTTGTTGCAATGGAACTTCATGCCTTTCGGCCTTATGAATGATCCAGCTACTTTTGTACGCATGATGCGTCGTATCCTTTCACATCGTTCAGATGTTATTGCGTATTTGGACGATATGTGTCTTTTTAGTGATTCTTGGGAAGATCAATTTTTGGGTCTATATGAACTTTTGTCTACTCTACGCTTTCATAATTTGACAGCCGAACTGTCTAAAGCCTATATTGGATTTAGTGAGATTTCTTTTTTGGGTCACAAGGTTGGTCATGGTCTCTTGCGGACGGAGGACCACAACACTTCTAAAATTTTGAACATCACTACTCCTAAGACGAAGAAGCAAGTCCGTAGTCTCTTAGGCTTAATACAATTCTATGGTAGATTTATTCCAAATCTATCCTCTATCACAGCACCTCTCTCAACTCTATTGAAGAAGGGGTCACCTAATATGGTACACTGGTCCCCAGAATGCCAATCTTCATTAGATAACATTAAGGCATTATTTTCATCTCATCCTATCTTAAGACTACCCACTGCATGTAAGACTTTTGTTCTTCGCAGCGACACCTCATCCACAGGGATTGGGGCCGCATTGATGCAGGAGTATGATGACACTCTGCATCCGGTAATATATGTCTCTAGGAAGCTGAATGCAGCAGAACGGAATTACTCGGTACTAGACCGATAATTATTGGCTATGGTCTGGGCGATACTTAAACTTCAGAGATTCCTTCTTGGCGCCCATTTCATTGTAGAAACCGACCAAAAAGCCCTCACGTCTATACAGAGTAAGGACTTAAAGAGTTCAAGATCCACTCGATACGCTATTGCTCTTCAACCTTTTCACTTTTCTGTACAAGCTATCCGTTATGCGGATAATGTAATGGCAGACATACTGTCTCGATGCCCACAGGATTCTACTTGACTCTCATGTCCTGAATTTTCTTATACATGGCGGGGTTTGTTATATACCCACGACAATGGTATATATTAACGTTCTGTTAGTACATTTGCTTGACTCTGTTTAATTCATGATTGTAAACAGTTTGTATTACTTTATCGGTTACCGTCTCTAGTGTAACGGAAGAAGGTTTCATTATCACCATATAAAGGCCGGAAGTTTACATGGCCACATTTGATAAGTAGAGATTTAAATTAACTATTGTATATTATAAAATCCTACGGTTATCAAACAGAGATTCTCATTTGTATTGTTTCACAGCGTAAGCTTTCCCAGCGAGTCAGTGCTGTTATATGGAGAGTCTCAACAGTTTGCCAGATATTTCAAGATTTGACGTCCCTATTTACCATTTGGCATTTGACGCTACTTTAGATGTCTGTGGTGCCCTCTTGAATACAGAATGTTCTGGGACTTCGGAAGTCATCTCTTATTTGTACTTGCTAATTAACTTACACTATTGTACATTTGTATACGATATTATGATGAAAGATATTATATTATGATGTGGTATAATATGTTAGTGTTACGATACTATTGTAGGTTACTATGTTGTAACTATAATATGGTAATGACACCTCTATTTTTGTAATTTATCATTGCGAGACATGTTGATATTTTATTTTTTGTTTGGGATATATGAAGTCATATGTATGTCATTTTTTCTAGCATTGTAATGTTGCCAGCACTTTATTGTGTGGTTGCGGCAGCTCCTTTTTTATATAATATTAGTACTATGAGAAAATATTTTCTCTTAGTTTGTGAGATACTTTTATCTCCCGACGCTCCTTTGTGCGTCAGTAATAGCCAGGTATGTGGCGTTGTATATTTTGTTGCCCTTTATAGGCGCATCATTTATATGTTATGAGCCTGTTGTCTAGATATTTGTATGCTACCGCCTTCATTTGTTTATTTATTCGATGAATGTTTAAAAAAAATTTTTTTCATTTTTTTCCTCGGGGGGTGCGGTAGACTGTTAAAGTCAGTTTGTTTTAAGCTTTCGATGTAAACTTTTTTATACTATGGTCTAAGGGAGTTAACAGGTTGTAATACTTTTGGAGACAGGTCTGATTTAGTTGTTATCTCCCTTGACTTGCCAGTTGATCATTTAAGACTTGCTGTTCGTAGATTTTCTTGAACAGTTTTCGAGAACGTTAGCTCGTGTGAGCTAAACTCACGTCACGCGATTATTCGCGCATGCGTGAATGATTTGGCTGGTCCGGGGAACTGTATCTCGTGACAGTTTGCTCTGGGCGCTTGACCAGGGAGATCAGCCATGTTTCTCTGACTGTGTAATCGGGGAACAAAGTCCTCTGTGTGATAAAAATGTTTGAGAGTTTTCCTCTGTTATAATTCTGACATATTTCCGAGAGCCAAGGATGGTGAACGTTTGTGGTGTTTTATTCTTGGATGACAGTGAAGGTAAAAATACCCTTTAAACTATTTTTTGTAGCCAAGAACTTTGTATTATGATGCTACCAGCCCAAGATGGTTGGCTGACATTGAGGTGACTTTCTCCTGGTGCGGAGGAGAGTTGTTGAGTATATTGATAATGTTATCTTGCCAAAGATTTACTTGCTTTATTGGTCAGAGGACATACAGAGAATATTATATGGAAGCCCGACACTTATGCGGCTTATATTGGCAAAGAATTATATGACTTGTTTGTCGGAGGAAACACAGAGAAATATTATACATTTGGGAGCCGGACACTTATGCGGCCTAATTTTGCCAGAGTTTCTGTGGTACTAGAAGCAGTGAACTGATGTTATCTACATGATGTTGATGTGCTTGAACCTTGTCCTAATGATAGTACGTTTGTTTGATGTCAATGTGATGTTATCGTAATAAATCGTTGGAAATGCAACATATCGTTTCAACGCTCCATGACTTCTGCATGTGGTATGAAGGGTGTGTATAATGTGATTAGTTGGTCAAGGACTACACCCACTCGCGTATATTGTCTTATCTATACACACACACCATGTCGGCCACCTGTGTAAGCCCGACCTAGCTGAATGACTTCATCAGCGCACCTTCTTCATCAACATACCACACCATCAGTTTACATCCTGCAGCAGTGATGGCCTGTGTGGCCTGCTGATGTCTTTGAGGATTATAACTTTAACATTATTATTATCTGTCCTAACGCCACTTACACCCTTTGCAACAGTGATGAGCGAAAAAAAGAACAATAATAACGCAAGAAAAATGCAAAACCAGAAAGAAAGAAATATCAAAACAAGAAATTAAATAATCAACGAAACGCAAAAGAAATTAACAAAGCTGGTGAAACAAGTCCTAGATCAAAGTAGCAGGATCCGGTGCAATAAAGCAGTGAAGAAAAGTGTCGTCAATTAACACCCGTGGAAGTCATTAGTGCGTATAGCCCCATTGTGCCAAGACATTCAATTCCTCTAATGATTTTCTTAGATGGTAAGTTGTATTTATTATATCGCATCAGTATATGTCAGTGTATTTTACGTACAATAAAGACTCCGATGTATGTATGTATGCCATCCAAGATGGCGGCGTGGTAGGCAGCACTCCTGCGTTATATTTTACTGGAAAATATATCAGTCGTTACAACCATTGTTAACGTTTGTTGCTGATTTACAACATGTGGACTCATTACTAAGTTAACATTTCTCAAGAAGGAAGTCGTAAACAGTGGTAAAATGTTACAGGCAGGATATAAAAACATTAATAAAATACACCCATGTTGAATTACACAGCCCTACACACACACAAAAATTTTTTGGTGCCAAACATTTTACTCTTGATTGTACATAAATGAGGCCTGCTCAATCCAAATTTCACATTTACTTGTCTGTAGCAGCTCTAGTTTTTGAGATACAGACATTTTTGTATTTCATTAATATAGGGTGACCCAAAAAAAAACGGGCCCGTGCGCGCACTTATTGTGCGCGCGCGGGCCCGTTTTTTTTTTTTTGAGTCACCCTGTATTATTACAATATTTTCTATATAAGGCTATGTAAAAAAAAAACTATTGCTGTCTAGTCCTTTACAAAAGAAAACTGCTTGTTTACTCTCAGTTTCAGTTATCCAAGAATCTTCCCAGAATTGCCTTTCTTTAGATTTTAAGCCACTGCATGCATGTTAGTATGCTACTTATTTTATTACACTTCTAACAGAGAATGGCATCATCTTCAAGAAGAGCATGTCTTCTTTCACAGCATTTATTTTGTTATATTTGTGGAGAGTACACTTTCAAAGAAGAACATAGGAAGCATATTACTGTTTTTGTGAAAAAGGCATACTTTGCTTACTTTAAAGTAAAACTAGGTGACCAGAACAAGTCTTGGGCTCCTCATATTGTTTGCAAAACATGTGTTGAACACCTGCGACAGTGGACTTGTGGAAAAAGAAAATGTTTAAAATTTGGAATTCCAATGGTTTGGAGAGAGCCCAAGAACCACTATGATGACTGTTATTTCTGTGTTGTGAATATTAAGGGAATTAATGGAAAAAAATCACAAAAAGTGGAAATATCCAGATTTAGATTCTGCTAGGCGACCTGTTCCACACGGAGATGACATACCAATTCCAACTTTCAGTCAGATTTCGGATTCCCTGCTAGAAGATGAGGCAGCAGTGGCATGTGGAACGACAAGTGACAGTGATAGTGATTTCGAAGATGATTTTTCAGATGCTCAACGCTTCGACCAGCTTGAACTAAATGATCTAATCCGAGATCTTTATCTCTTCAAGGAATCTTCACAACTTTTGGCTTCAAGATTGAAAGAAAAAAAATTACTGACTGCTGAAATAAAGGTTACATTTTATCGCAGCAGAGAGCAAGGTTTTATTCCATTCTTTTGTAAAGAAAACAACCTTGTGTTTTGTACTAATGTAGGAGGTCTTGTTAACAAAATGGGTGTAAGTTATACACCAGATGAGTGGCGACTTTTCATTGACAGCTCTAAAAGAAGTTTGAAGGGTGTTCTCTTACACAATGGTAACAAATATGGCTCAATTCCAATTGCTCATTCTACTATAATGAAGGAGGAGTATGCTACAATAAGCACAGTTCTGGAAAAATTGAAGTATTTAGAACATAACTGGATGGTTTGTGTAGATCTTAAAATGATGAACTTCTTGCTTGGACAGCAAATGGGATTCACCAAATATCCATGCTTTATATGTTTGTGGGATAGCAGGGCAGAAGATATGCACTGGACAAAGAAACAGTGGCCGTTGAGGGATGAATTTAAAGTTGGAGAAAAAAATATTGTCAATAAGCCTCTCATTGATCAAAAAAGAGTTCTAATGCCACCATTACATATAAAGCTTGGCTTGATGAAGCAATTTGTTAAGGCACTGAACAAAGATGGTACCTGTTTTAATTACTTATGCAGAAAGTTTCACACAAGATATAAAAACAATGGAAGAGATTACTGGGACTTTGGACCCTTAAGCGTGACTGTCCGGGCATATCACATTCCAGGAAGTCCTCGAAAAGATCCTTTTTGCGTGTTGACTAAACAAGTGCTAGTGATAAAGTTTTATTACATTTTTGGTAATATATGCACAGTAATTAAATATAATATGAATGCAGACTAAAGTCAAAATACCACTGATAGCACCTAACTCTAGGATTGTACATAACAATTGCCCTACTAATATGGTCATTCTTAGTTATCTCAAAAACTAGAGCTGATAGAAAAAATCTGATTACATTTTTGGAATCAGCAACCCAAAATTACCCAAGAACAGCTATAAAATTTAAGGCACCAAAATGTGTGTATACCAGTGTTATTTGCAACGTCTTACGCATTGTCACAAATTTTAATGATTGTTCTATTTGATATGTTGTATTTTGTTATATCATATAAGTAAATGTCAATCTATTTTACGGAGAATAAAGATTCTGATATGTATGTATGTATGTAAGTATGTTTGTATACATGTTGTGGTAACAGCCCTCATTAACGCTGTATCAATTTATGTAAATTTACTTTATGTAAATTCTAATGATTCTCCTATATGCCATGTTGTATTTTATTATATTATGTCAGTACATATCAATGTATTTTCTGGAGAATAAAGATTCTGATATGTATGTATGTATGTATGTATGTATGTATGTATGTATGTATGTATGTATGTATGTATGTATGTATGTATGTATGTATGTATGTATGTATGTATGTATGTATGTATGTATGTATGTATGTATGTATGTATGTATGTATGTATGTATGTATGTATGTATGTATGTATGTATGTGTATGTGTGTGTGTGTGTGTGTGTGTGTGTGTGTGTGTGTGTGTGTGTGTGTGTGTGTGTGTGTGTGTGTGTGTGTGTGTGTGTGTGTGTGTGTGTGTGTGTGTGTGTGTGTGTGTGTGTGTGCAAGATCATTTTGGGTAGAACTGAATGAAGAATGCGCGCGTGAAGGAGTGAGTGTGAAAGTGGATGACAGTGGCCATTACATTGTACATTTAGACGTAGATGAAGATGTGAGTCTAACATACAAGTCAGCAAACACTTTTTATTCTGGATTTAAATCACACAATCTTAACCAAATTCTAAGTGAGCTAAAAAGTAAATCGTCACAAGGAAGAATAGTGCGCGAAATGAAATGTGTAAACCATTCATTGTCATCTAGCTTTCTATCTAACGTGAAACTAAGTGATAAAATACTGTCATTTGCTGTGAGATCGAGGTTACAGTTACTGGAATGCGAAAGTCTTTTACATCTTTACTACACACAGTCATACACGGAAAAGTGCAAAATATGTAACCACCCATACGAAACAGTGTCACATTTATTAAATGGATGTACCAAATTTCAAACCTTATACCAACAAAGGCACAATAGAGCTGTAGACATTGTTTATGAGAAAGTGACGTCCTCCAACAGTAATAAGAGTGACATAACAATAAATAAAGAGATAATAGTTAAACCATCATGTTGCGGACAGTTTGGCTGAGTTTATAGTTTGTTAAATGTACCTGTTTAAGTTTGGAGACATTATTTGTTACATTCTTGATCTAAGGGGAGTTACTCATTTTTTACTTGGGTTGAAGTCAACAGTGGTTGTTATCCCACTTGTTTTTTAACCAAGCGGTCTAATTTTAGAACCGATGTCTTGTTACCTGACCATATATGGCTTGAATGGTCAGCCTTTCCTAGAATGTTTTGAGATAGCCCACCTGAGCGTAGCTCAGGGGTCTTGCGTCTCACGACGCATGCGCAAGTTTTGGGCGCGGATGGAGACACTTCCGATCTGGGGGTCGAGCTGAGTTTTTCTGTGCGGACAAGGAGGTCCGGAGTTTTCTCTGCTGTAATTTGGGGAAAGAATGCCTCTGTGGGTCTAAAGACGTTTTAGATGTATCCCCGTGTGTTATTCTAAGCGCCAAGTATGGCGAGTGTTGGTTTGGTGTTTATTCGTTGGATTGCTGGCAAGGTAAAATAACTTTACACCATTTTTGTAATCTCTGTTATCAATTGACATTGTAGTGACTTTTCCTTCTGTGCGGGAAAGAGTTCACTGAAAATAATAGAATTGGAGCTCGCTCATTATGCTGGCATTGTATTTATCGGGTTAAGGAAGCCAAGAGAACATTGCACATGTTAAAACCCGCTATTCAGGCGGTATCAACTGAACAAGGACTGACATACCTTGTTTGTCTAAAGGAAAGCCACAGAGGCCAACGTATTATGGGAGCCCGCCATATTTGCACGGCCTGCTTATGCCAGTAAAGATACCTGACTGGGTTAGTCAGAGGATATTTAAAAGAAAGGAGAGATTAGCATTGTATGCTAAAAGCCCGCTGACTTTGGGGCGTAATTTGACCAGAGATGTACCTGACTTGCTGGGGTCAGGTGAAGGATGAACTAAGCTCGTGTACTTGACTACCCGCTCCCCATGCGGGGTAGTTTTCCTGTAGCTGTACCTAGGAAGGTTAGAATGATATGCCAGTACTATGATATGTACAAACTACTTATGATTTATGGATGCCAGCTGTATTGAACTGTTATCATGTCTATGATGTTACTGAGTGCTGTCCAAAATGACTGTGTATTGATGTTGGCGATTGAGTGAGTGTCCTGTGAACTTGTCAAGATCCTTTACACATTCGCGTCAACTATTTACTCACTCACACATCATGTCAACTACGTACTGCTAAGATTACTACACATCTGATAGCCTGTATGGCGTTTGAGTTAGTTGTCAACAACGCACCTTAACAGCGCCTCAGTATTTGGTGACCTGACCCAAATACAACAGGACACTGAGCTGGTCAGAAGAAAATGACCTGCAACACATCACTTTTCGGCAGCAGTAATATTTCATTTAAATCACGTGCCGTAAAACCTGATTTAACAATAATCAATCAACAGAGCAAAACAGCTTTTCTAGTAGAAACAGTAATACCATATGATGCCCATTTAGATAAATGTTACCAACATAAATTTGATAAGTGCTATCCACTGACTGCGGAAATTAACAAATTAGGCTATCGTACACATGTTATAGTACTGATAATTGGTAGTTTGGGACATGTGCATGCAAAGTGTGAGTGGATTAATGTCGCTGGGGTTGCGGAAATTTGAAGCCAAAGCTTTATGTAAATATGTCAGCATCAGTGCAATTATAAGTTCTTACAGAATATGGAAAAGTCCGCTGGGAGGACAACATTAGACAGTCTTTGAAGGACCGAGGAGTAGAGTGGAACCAAGCCAGGAGTAAGACATCCGATAGGATAGTATGGCGCCCTCTGAACCTCTACACCTCACGGTAAAAGAGGAACGAATAAGTAAGTAAGTAAGTACAGAATATGGAAACTTCGATGTAAAAAACACTCATTTTAAAATGCTGGAGATGTTTTTTTCGCATTTTTGTTAAATCTAATCTCAATTGTGCTCTGTTGAATATACCAAATTACTATTGTATTTGATGCTATATTTAGTATCTCACTCCACTACCTGTCAATGTACTTTATGGCAAACAAACATTCTGATAAAACTCCCATGTAAAACATACCCATATTTATCTCCTTGAAAGGTTTTCCACAGACATTTTGTAAATTTTAATACTACTCCTTGTTGGTATGTTGTACCATATCATTACTTGCCAATGTCTTTTAGAAAGCTTAAAGATTGTTGTATATGTGTAACACAAATATTCGATGTAAAAACACCCACATAGAACTACTTGGGACGTCTCCAACACTTTATGTACATTCTAATGATTTTCCTATATGTCATGTTATATTTTATTATATCATGTCAGTACATATCAATATATTTTCTGGAGAATAAAGATTTTGATATGTATGTGTAATTGATAGGTTAGGACATGAACATGCAAAGTTTGTGAGTGGATTGATGTCATTAGGACTGAGGAAATTTGAAGCCAAAGTATTTTGTGAATATATTAGCACCAGTGCAACATAGGGTCGTACAGGAGTTGGAAGTTTCAATGTAAAAAAAACACACCCATATTAATATAATTTAGAAATTTAACATACTGTAGTTGAATCTAATCCCATATACGATATGTTGTCTTGTTAAATCACACTGTTGTTGTATTTACTGAATCACAGCACTTCATGTTAAAATATTTCAGGGCGAATAAAGATGCTATAGGAACATATTAGATGTGGAAAAAAAGCACTCACACATGTGACGAAATTTGTCCGTCCTCTATTTTTTGTTTTAAATTCTCTCCGGCCGTACTTACTCAACCATCCCCTGTGAGTGCACCTTTTTATTTTCTATTGTTTACGCTTTGATAAAGATTAAGGCACGGAAATTGATATAACGCTTCCGGCAGATGGCTTTGCTGTAATAAACAACTCCGAGAAAATAACATCTTGGATGAGATTATCAGTGATAGATCTGGGAGGTGGTGAGTTTGGTAAACATGACAAGTAACAACCGAAGTGACAATATCTTATTTGGTTATGGAGTACGATCAGATGAGTTTGAAAATAACTTACGTACTTAGTCGTTCCCCTTCTACCGTGAGGTGTAGAGGTTTGGAAGAGAGAGCGCCAGACTATTCTATCGGCTGTCTTCCTCCTGGCCTGGTTCCATTCTAGTCCTCGATCCTTCAAAGATTGTCTAATGTTGTCCTCCCAGCGGACTCTGGGTCGTCCTCGGGGTCTGGATCCTTGGCTCTTTGTTTCCCATGCTTGTCGTGGTATCCGATCTTCTCCCATTCTGCAGACATGGCCAAACCATCTTAATTGGGACTGTTCTACTTGGGTCTGCAGGGGGTAGGATTTAAGGCCTTGACGTATCGTCTGGTTGTGTACCATGTCTCCTCTTGTTACTTCAACCACCTTCCTCAGATACCTCATTTCTGAGGTTTGGATCTGGCTTTTATGGGTTGTAGTCATTGCCCATGACTCGCATCCGTATGTCAAGACTGGGACATAGGTGGAGCGGTATACAGCCATCTTCGTTTTCTTACCAATCTCTCTCTTGCTGAGGAATCCTCGATTTATGGCCTGAAAAAGTCTCCCAGCTGCTGCTATTCGAGTGGCCAACTCTTCTTTGATGCCTCCCTTTCGGTCTATAATATTATTATTATTATTATTATTCCTTTGACCGCCGACCGACTAAGCAGTCTTCGGCCATAACACCTTGCGGCGTCATTAGGGCAACAAGAAATCGTCCGCTGTTCCGTCACACCTAGTGGCGTATATTGTTGTTTCTGTGATCAATGTGACAAGCAAGCGGTAGATCAATCCGCTGTGCCCCGAACTTGCCCTCATGTGTACTCTACTCCTGTCGCTATAAAACCATTTCGCCATGCCTCCCAGACGCCCGTCCAGCCAAAATCCTTTCGGGACCGAAGGTCATCGAAAAAGGGCAGTCTGGCACAGACACAGTTCCCACTCACTGCCTCTACTGCGCTGGGAGGACCCGGCAACCGGGACCACACACAGCCTTGAGAGGACAAAGATCGCCTTAAAGAGTCTATAATAGCTCCGAGGTATTTAAAGTGGTCGACCTGCTCCAGGACCTGTTCTCCCAGCTTAATCTGATGTTTTCTTTCTTCTCGTGATATCACCATGGATTTTGTTTTAGAGCTGCTTATGACCATCCCTCTCTTCTCCAGCTCTTCCTTCCAGACTTGCAGGTTGGATTGGAGATGTACCTCTGATTTAGCAATCAGGGCAACATCATCAGCAAATGCCAGCTCCGAAATATAGACCTGTCTCATCTTCCAGTACCCCACTGAATACTCTCTTGTTCTCTCCTTACATGCCTTGATGACATCGTCCATAAGGAGTATGAAGAGGTAAGGTGATAGGATATCACCTTGTCTTACACCAGTGGATGTCCTGAACTCTTCCGACTTATGGTTTGCTGTCCTCACATAATTTCTGCAAGACTTGTAGAAACTCTGTATAGCATGAATCAGAGGTGCTGGAATATTCTTCCTTGCCAAACAGTCCCAAAGTTTGCTCCAGGGGACCCTGTCAAACGCCTTTTCCAGATCTATGAAACAAAGATGCATCTCACTCTTATACTCAAGGGCCTTTTCACTCAGCTGTCTGAGTGTGAAGATTAGGTCTTGAGTACTTCGGTTTGCTCGGAATCCGCACTGGACCTCATCCAATTGTGACTCAGCTAGGCGTCGGAGTCTCTGCTCTAGGATTCTAGAGTAGATTTTACCAGGGACACTGAGAAGGGATATGCCTCTATGGTTTCCACACTGTCGATTGTCACCCTTTTTGAAAATTGGTGTTATGATGGCAATCTCCCAATCCTTTGGTATGGTCTTGTTGTACCACGCTGCCTGTAAAACCCTTAAGAGTAATAGGTCACCTGATGCTCCCATGAACTTAACCATTTCTGGTGTTATACCATCATGCCCTGCTGCTTTGCCCATCTTGATTTTCTCCAGTGCTGCCTTCAGTTCTTCCATCTTTATGTCATCTTCACCATCATTGGTTTTCTCTTCTGTGCTAGTGTTTATCATTTCTGATGCTTCACCATGCTCACCATCCAGGAGTTCTGAGAAATATTCTTTCCATCTTCCCATTACTTCCTTCGGGGCAGTAAGCAATTTGCCTTGCTTGTCCTTTATAAATTTGAGAGGGCATTGTTTTTCCTTCCTCATGTTCTTTAGGGTCTTATAGAACAATTTCTGGTTTTCTTGTGCATCTTTTTCTAGCTTTTCTCCAAATTCTTCCCAGGACTTCTGTTTTGCTGCTAGCACTTTCTTCTTTGCTTCTGTTCTGAGTGTCACATATTCTCTATATTTTTCCATTTGTCCTGTTGTGTTTTTAGCTCCTAAGTATTGCTTCCATGCCATTTTCTTCTCTCTTATTTTCTCTTTGACTTCCTCTGTCCACCAAGGTGTCCTCTTTCTCTTGTTCCCAAGTCGGACTTCACCGCATGCTTCTGCAGCAGCTGTCTTTATGATATCCTTGAATTTAATCCAGAGGGTTTCCAAGTCATCAGGTCGTTCTTCTGTGTTGCTCACCGCTGCAGCAATAAGCCCCTGATATCTGGTCTTAATTTCTGGCTCTCTCAGCTTGTAGGTCCTAATGCTCATTTCTCCTGCTCGTTTACTTGGTTTCTTGCGTGATGTTGGGCAGTTCCTAGGCTGAGCAACTCTTTCAGTTGTTCTTTTGATTGTTAGCAGGTAGTGATCACTTCCAATCTCTGGCCCCCTCCAGACTCTAGCATCTCGGACATATTTGAATGAGCTTCTCCGAACAATGGCATAGTCGATCACTGACTTCTCATTCTTTGTTGGTTCACAACTAGTGTATGCATGTATGCGCTTATGGGGGAACTTTGTGTTTGTAATGATCAGATTCTGCTCACTGCAGAATCTAAGGAGTCGCTTTCCATTGTCATTGAGAGTATCTTCTCTATATCTTCCGATAACTCCACCCCATCTAGCATGGTCATTTCCAACTCTGGCATTAAAATCTCCGAGCATGATAACTTCATCTAGGCAGTCATCCACTGTCCTTTGAAGCAGCTCGAAGAATTCCTCCTTGACCTCTGCTCTCTCATCCTCATTTGGCCCATACACTATGACCAGGTTGACTATGGTTTCTCCTTCTTTTAGTTTAACAACCATAATGCGCTCCGAGACAAAGTTCCATCCCTTGATACTATCTTTTTGATTTTGGGCCACAATGCAACCCACGCCCCCTTTAGCTCTTTCAGACATGGGTACACCACTGTAGAGCAGCGTGTTGCCATTGAGATCCATGACCCCTTGTCCTTTTTTCTTTGTTTCCGTTATAGCCAGGATTTCTAGTTTTGCTTTCCTCATCTCTTCCACCAGCTCCTCTTCCTTCCCATTTATACTTCTTGTGTTCCAAGTTCCATAAGTCGTAGTCCGTAGTCCGTTCCAGTTCGTCGCCTTTAGAATCAGTCCAGTTTTCTCTCTTGTGTTGCTAGTAATCGTGGTTTAAAGCAAACAGGTGATTGGCCTGTTGTGCCTTTGCATGGTGGAGGGGCTGCCTCCTTACGGCCTTCATGCAGGCCGCCCTTCTCCTTTTTCATCCGGGCTTGGGACCGGCATTGGCGGAGTTAGTTTGAAAATAACACGAAGGGAAATATCGTATGTGTCATGTCAAATGTTCTACATGAGGGTGGGGGAAACCCATACCAAAATCAGATACTTTTTTGTGGTTGTCTTGGAATCGAAAATTTAAAATAAACTACTTCTGATTTGTGCTTTCTCCAACGAAGCAACATGAGTGAGTGGGCAAAAAAAAATTTCTCTTATAAAATGCAGCTTTTTAAGACTATTTCACTGACTTCGAAATTTGTCAAGGAGAGAACTCAGAAAGCCAGGATAAACGAATAGAATAAGGATTCAAATATGGGACAGGACATAGTACTAGAGGATCTTCTAAAATTAGAAAGGATAAAACCTTGGCTATAGTACTGGAAGCCACAAGTCCTTGGAGCCTGCCTACATCGTGAATAGTTGAGAGTATGCTCAGTAACCCTAACCACCTGAAATACGGCATCTTAAAACAGTTGCCCGACAATATTCGGACGTTTCCTGTGCAAAAAGTCTGTGTTCGCCAGATAATCCAGTTTGTAGTACAAGTTGCCAGCGTCAACGCTAGACACATACATCAGACGGGTCTTGAAGACGCTTGCAACCTTAATAGCTACTCAGGCCTTGCTGAAAAGGACGTGCTACTGCTACCATATTTTACGCCTGAAAAGAAGGACTTGTTCAAAGCACACGTGGGACGCAACCGCGACTGAAGCATACGCCAACTGACCCCTCACCGTCAGCAAACTAGCCTACAAGCTCAGGAAATTGACTGTTCCAATTTTATTCTGTCATTCATAAAAAATTAATATAGTCCGATGATGACAAATATCATCGCTTCATTTTTATGAACGTTATTGATTTTAATTTTGTTAACTCATAATTGATTATTAAACTGTTTATACGCTCGTATGTAAATATAAATCTAAGTCAATTTAATCATTATTGAGCGAATTTTCACCCGTATGATTCATGCTTTTAAAAAAGACATACCAACACAGAGCTAGTGAATTAAATAGTTGCTGGGGCCTCTGAAAATACGAGTCATTACCCTTTTCTTCAATGAAGGGCGGGAGAATAATAATTTCATGACAATTTACATGATCTCAGTTGTTATGAACGCCTTTCTTGAAATTCCTGTGAGGCTCCCTTAAATAGAAGCACCATTCTTCTATTTCCATCTCTACCAAGAGTAATCTTGAGCCAACGTTGATACTTGTAAAGACCCTCGTCCTGTACTCGCTGTTTGTCCATTAAAGGACCACTACTGCAGAGCACTGGAGACAATCCCGCGACAAAACACAAAACACTTTTATTGAACTACATGAGACGCATTCCACATTATTGTGAATTCTATGATTCTCCTATTTGGTATGTTGTATCTATTATATCATATGAGTACATGTCAATGTATTGTATGGAGAATAAAGATTCTGATATGTATGTATGTATGCATGCGTGCATGCATGTATAATGTATGCATACATGTATATGTATGTAGGTATGTATGTATATTTACAGCATTATCAGGTGTCCTTATTCTTTAATTCCCAAGGTACGAGTGGTAGAGGGAAACCAAAGAACACACGGAGAAGAGAACTGGAGAAATGGTATGAAGGGAATGAAGAAGACATAGATAGAAAGGCCATGAGTTGATGGCACGGGATAGGAAGAGTTGGCATAAGTTTGCTGAAGGCATATGCTCCTTGAGAAGTTGGAAAGTTATAAACGAATGAATGAATGAACAAGGCATATATGCATATGATAACATGCATTTTGTGGTGCATATATGCACATGTGTGTGTACGGTACTTATATTAATGTATGTTGCACGCCAAGATGCAGCCATACACAAAAGTGCGTACACCGAGATATACTAATAAACAGACATAAAATACACACACAAACAATGTAAATACGTATGCCCATAATAGCTCAACAAAATGTTTACTCTACCACCATGACACAAAGAATAATTATCAAATTAAGAGTTGACCCATGTAAGCAATAAAGTAACACGTTACGAAAATGACTCAGCTGGTTACAGCTATAAGAAGACACGACACATTATGTAAGCTATAGCAATACTTCAAAGGTTAAAATTAAGTATAATTAAGAAATTAAAGGTTGACCCATGGACTTAACACGTTACAGGAATGACTCTGCATGTTACAGCTACAAGAAGAGAACAGAATATTACGTAAGCTGTAGTAATATTTTCCAAGGTTCAAATAAAAACACTGGTTGAAATAATAACTATTACATAATCACTTAATTCACAATTAGACTTCAGCAGACAAGAGAGCTATTAATAGGATATTACGAAAGCTGTGACACACTTAGAAAGGAAAAAAAAGGGGGGGGGGGGAGAGCTTTCTCTCACACACACATACACGCACACACACACAGACACTCATGTGCATGTATTGAAGGTTAGCTGAAATAAATGTTGTGCAGGCAGAATAAACCACTCAAGGAGACATTATGGTTGTTCACGAGGTAATAGTCAGAGGGTCAAGGACCATTAGGACAGTATCAATGTTATGTAAACCTGTACCAGGCGGATACCCAATAATTATGAATATGTTATACAGTATGGTCGTTTGAAAGTCACTATGAGGCACCCACAAAATAAAGTTTCGCAGAAGAAGGCACCAACTATAATCAATAAAAAATGCACCACATAATGCCTTAAAAACAAAAAGAATTTCCAAGGAAGAAGAAAGATTTTGAATTTGCATTAAAAAATATAAAGCAGGGATTCTTAACTTGTGGTCAGTGAAAGCCCTTGGTGTCCATGGATGGGTTCTAGACAAACATTTAAAATATACTTACTTACTTACTTAGTCGTTCCCCTTCTACCGTGAGGTGTAGAGGTTTGGAAGAGAGAGCGCCAGACTATCCTATCGGCTGTCTTCCTCCTGGCGTGGTTCCATTCTAGTCCTCGGTCCTTCAAAGATTGTCTAATGTTGTCCTCCCAGCGGACTCTGGGTCGTCCTGGGGGTCTGGATCTCTGGCTCTTTGTTTCCCATGCTTGTCGTGGTAGCCGATCTTCTCCCATTTAAAATATACAATTTTTAATTATGTCTTCATGTACATTTTTTTCTAGGAAGGGGTCCGTAACTTTTACTGTACAATTAAAGGGGTCCGTTACTTCAACTGGAAAATCAAAGGGGTCCGTAACTTTTACAGCACAATCAAAGGGATCTGTAACTTGTACTGGACAATCAGAGAGGTCCGTAACTTTTATTGGATTATCAAAGGGGTGCGTAACTTTTACTGGAAAATCAAAAGGGTCAGTAACTTTTACAGCACAATAAAAGGGGTCTGTAACTTTTACTGGAAAATTAAAGGAGTCCGTAACTTTTACTGGACAATCAAAGGGGTCCATAACTTTTACTGGACAATCATAGAGGTCCATCTAATTTACTGGAGAATCAAATGGGTCCATGGCACACACAAAATGGTTAAAAACTGCCTGTGTAAGGCCGTGTTGTATCACGCAACATTGTTTTCTTATTAAGTCTCCACCATTCAAGGGATCATGACAAGAACCAGACAAGTGCCAGTGGAACAAGAGTTGAGAAGATGTCGCTGGCGATGGATAAGACACACATTGAGGAAACCTGTTGATAGCATTACAAGGCAGTCATTGTTCTGGAACCCCCAGGGAAAAAGAGGCAGTAGACCAAAAACACATGGAGAAGAGAACTGGAGACGGAAGTGAAAATGATGAGGAATAATTGGAAATAACTCGAGTGGATGACACGTGACAGGAGGGCTTGGCATGTGTTTGTTGAAGGCCCATGCTCCTTGGGGAGCTAAAGGGCATTGATTGATTGATTGATTGATTGATTGATTGGAGGATTCCGGTGATCTGTTAGGAGATGATAAATCACGACTTTGTTACGACAAGAAGAATCCAGGAGTTTGTATTTATGGTGAAGAAGGTGAGTGTGTTTTGGGACAGTCACTCACAGTAGCGTACACACCGAGTCATGGAATGGTGTAACGTCTGATGATTTGTAACCATGGTTTATTACAATTATAACATCACGTAGATCTAGACGAATACAGTTACATCGAAACATGAATCTTCATAATGCAGTTAACACACCATACGGCCCATACACATCCTGGCCTACAAAAATCTCTACTCCTCACATCAGTGCACAAATACTGCATCTACGGCAGTTATATAATAATCATGGCCTACAAAATCTCTATACTTCACATCAGTGCACAAATACTGCATCTACGGCAGATATATAATAATCAAGGCCTACAAAATCTCTATACTTCACATCAGTGCACAAATACTGCATCTATTGGCAAGTTCCACTAGCCGAACACGCCAAGCCGTTTACTGCTTTTTCGACACCTAGGGGTCTATTCCAATGGAATTTCATGCCTTTCGGCCTTATGAACGCCCATGCGACATTCGTACGCATGATGCGTCGAATCCTATCTCATCGCTCAGATGTCATTGCATATCTTGATGACATCTGTCTTTTCAGTGATACTTGGAACGATCACTACAATGGGATAAATGAACTATTGTCTATCTTACGCGAGCATAACCTGACAGCAAAACCATCGAAAGCGTGTATTGGTTTTAGCGAAATATCTTTCTTAGGTCACCGTGTTGGTTGTCGTGAAATATTCTAATCCACATATATAAATTATTAGGTAAATATAAAGCCTAACAAATAAAATTAATAAAGAGAAGAGCAATGGGAAAATAACAGTGCTGTCACAAAGAATGTACTCGAAATCCCCCTTGTTTTCTGCTTCGTCTGCAAATTGTAACGCTTTCACGTTGATATAAAAGCTTACTGTATTATTACCCGCCTTCTTCAATGAAACGTGTGCTGCATTTCTAAGAAAAACATTGAGACGTACTGCGTAATGACCTAAATTAATCCTAACATTAATTATACTGCGTTACCAAAACGAACGAACAGATGGACAAAAGGATAAAGAGAGAGGGGAGGGCTGAAAATCAGGAACGCATGCAACACGCGTCGCGCGATACACAAATGCTGCCATCACGCGTGTAAGTCTACATGCACTAATTTTTTTTTTCAGACGGACAGTGATAAAATACACTACCCTTTCCCAGAGTTAGGTTTATAAATCATAAAAAAAACTCTTTACGGTTGAAAACAACCAGTACCCCCAGACAGCACATCTTCGAAACAGGAGGTAGAAGAAATTGCATATTTTGAACGCAGCCACGTAGCTCCTTTAAATTAGTATTTTTGGGTTCCTTAGGGCTTGCTGACAAATAATATGTAAAACGTTACGCAAATAGTCCAGGAATTAATAAATTATACCCAAAATTAAATATTGGGGGTGCCTGACAGCATAAAATCATTTCTGCTCATAAGATTTTTTTTTAACGTGTTTGAAAAAAATTTACGTTACAGAAATAGCCTACCATGTAAACTCCAAATTGATTGGAGCGCAACAAATGAAAGCCTAACCACGATTGGTCGGGCTATAAATACTATCTTGGTTGTTAGGGGAAACGGGGAAAGGTAACATTTTTTCAAACACTTGTCGAAACGGGGCTCATTGGTCAGACTCGCTGATATACACACTTGGGAGCGTTAGTTCGAAACCACTTGTTTAAATAAGATTGATAAAGCATCAGTGCGTTGAAGCCAGCTTATATTTGGCTAAATAAAAGCCTGGAAGATAAGCAGATGGGAATTTGTGCCAGTTTGTGCCAGAATTCATTGCTAATCAACGTATCTGTGTGTATTCGTATGAATTGTGGTAAGCTTGAACCATTCAATATCTTTTAATGAAAATTGAATGTGAATTGTTGATTTATGCCTGTATATATATGTGTAGTTCAGTGGCCAACGTGAGGTAAAGCCTGTAATGCTCCAGCCTGAACAGAGGGTGTCGGAGAGAAGTAAAACGGCATGGAATGGCCAAACAGTACACTGACACCTGGATGATTGAATAGAAAGAAATAATGCTGGAATTGCAGAGGCGTAGTAACCATTAAGAAGGGTAATACTGGAATAAAGTATTTCAATGAAGCTGACAGTTGGCCTAATGCTCTGAACTCAATGTTTGTGCTGTGTTGTGATCAGTGTAACAAGAGAGTTTAAGTTAGTTATGAAGTAGAAGGTACATCCTTCTTGATTTCAGGGACAGTGGTCTTGATGGTACTGAGCAGCACCTAGTCAGAGCTTTGCTGAATCCAGTGTCGGACAGCATACTCCTTGGTCCTTTTAGCTATCAGTGAGGTGTCTCCAGAGCCCAGAGGAGAATTCGAGCAGAGGAATCCTTTCCTGCCGCCATCACGCCAGATAAGCTAACTTGGCCAGCTGAGCTCAACATTATGTCCCCTCATCTTGAACTGACTTTGTAAAATTAACATTAAGAAGGGAATTTACTTGTCTTAAAATCAGGAACTGTGAACATCTCCAATACTAGTCCCTAAAGACAAACTATTGAAGTCATGATGACAAATACCAACAGAGCTTGAACAAAACAAAACCACTATTACCTCATTTTACTACTACACAACTGACACACATAGAACATTTGTAATAATATATGTCACTACAATATTCATATTAAATACATTCTGTACATAACTTGTAATTTAAATTGATTGTGATTCCTGGTTCCCTTGTAGTTGAATCAGGACACATATTCATTCATGCCAGTAATGAATACATATTGTTATTTGAAAAGTTACGAGTGACTTCTGTAAGATATTCTCATAGAGTGTTATATGTTTGTGAGTGTCACAGTGTTGTTAAGAGTAGTGGATTAAATTAAATTGTTTATCTGTCTGTTGTTGTGACTTACACTTCATCATACACATACCCTAGACACATAACGTAGCATCACACTATTCCAGAATAATTCTGACTGAGATATAGAGATATGTGGTAGCAAGTAAGGTTATCTATAATACACTACTCTTAATAGATATAGATACCTTCACAGCTGATCTCAGTCAGTACACTAAGTCCCCTATAAATATTTATAACATCCCACTTCACCACATATATTGGGGTCTCGCTCTTGGGATTTTGAATCTTTCCCTATTAAAAAATATTGGGGGTAATTCACTTCAGGGAATATAAGAATTAAAAGGTATCCTTGGGTGGAATTAAATAAGGTTGAGCTCACGGTGCCTGTGTTGTCCATTAGAGATTGAATTGTTGGTTAGACATTTTATAAACTTACCTGATAGACAATGGCGGACCTGGCCAAATTTCGATCTGCCGCTGTTCAGACTGCAAAAGAGTTAGGATTAGATGGGCAAGTTATGGTTGCCTATGTCACGACGGAATGTGACAAATTTATTGAACGCGAAGAAAGAAGGTTTGAAGCCGAAAGAAAGTTAGAGGCTGAGACTAAGAGGTTGCAAGCTGAGGCTGAGACTAAGAGGTTGCAGATTGAGGCTGACAAAGAGGCTAAGAAATTGGAGGCAGAAAGAGAAGACAAAAGATTAGCTACAGAAAGAGAAGCCGAGGAAAGAAGACAGGCTGCAGAAAGGGAAGAGAGGAAATTAGCTGCAGAAAGGGAAGCAGAAGATAAAAGATTACAAAGGGAACATGAGTTACGACTAAGGGAGTTTGAGTTTCAGGGCCATGCTCCTGAAAATGGTGCCAGTCCCTTTGCCTCTGATGCCACTGCTAGCCAAGGAGCCTCAACCTCAGCTATGAATTTTCATTTAGATCATTTTGTTGAGAAAGACGATGATATAGAGAGCTACCTAAATAGGTATGAGCTATTAGCTACCACGTATGGGTTAGAGAGAGAAAGGTGGAGCTTAAAGTTATCTCAGGGACTTCGTGGGGCAGCTTATGAAGTTTTTTGCAAAAATGAGCAGAGGTGATCAGGAAAATTATGACATGCTAAAGCAGGCTCTTTTGTTAAGGTATGAAAAGAATGCAGAGTTTTACAGGAAAAAATTTAGGAATGCTAAACTACTGTCAGGTGAAACCTATCACCAGTTCTCTGCACGAATAGAGACATACTTGGAGAAATGGACTTCTCTGGGGAAAACCCAAGATCTTAAGGAAATGGTCCTTATAGAGCAACTAAGAGAGTCCATGGCTCCAGACCTGAGAAAGTTTCTCATGGAACAAGGTGCAGAGAGGCTGGGTGAGTTGCTAAATGTTGCTGAAAGGTATCAAGCAGCTCAAGCAGAGGTAACAGGTAATAAAAAGAAACAGGTGGATAACTTTAGGGCACCACAGAACTTTAATAAATTTGATCCTAAGGATCAAAATAAAGGTAAGCACCATTTGATAGGCCACGGTATGAAAATAAAAATAAATTCCCACAATTCGATGAAAGGAAATATGATGAAAGAAAATCTTTCAACCAAGGAAAAAGGTGGTGTAAAAATTGTAAGATGAACAATCATGACACTGACCATTGTAGAAGGAAACCTGTGTATATGGCAACCCTTCAGGTCAGGTCGACCTCAAGACAGGAGGAGGATATTATGTTAGATACCACTCCAGAAGAGATGAGGAAGGCACAGGCTGGGGATAAAACACTCAAGCCTTGTTTCAGAAAATTGTCAACTTGTCATACAACTCCAGGCAAGGGAGATTTTTACATGAAAAACAAGTTGATGTATAGGAAGGCCGGAACTAGATCCCATGGTCACGGACAGCTGGTTCTTCCAAAAAGATACAGGACAGAATTAATAAGGAGCCTACATGTGAAACCAGATGGGGACCATGAGAAAATAGGTACCATCATTCAAAAGGTGGCTCACAATTATTATTGGCCCAAAGCAAGATGGGACATTGAGAATTTTGTAGAAAGGTGTAGCATAGCACATGAGGGAACACCCACAAGTGGGAACATGGATCAGGACCTGGACACGCCACGGGGCAAAATTAGGCCTGATAATAAAAAAGAGATATAGATTTGATAAAGTGGACCAAATGGAATGGGAAGCCCCTTTTCACGGACAAGCTTCACTTAACTGTTTTACAATGGCTACTATGCGGAGAGTGCAAAAAGATGTCTTACCCCAGGATAAGCCGAAAATCCCTCAATCGGACTTAAACAAACTGGAGGAAGAGGATGTAGAGAGGAAATCTCTCATCAAGAATTTTAAGAGGGGAGAAAGCCCCAAAAGAAAAATTGGTAGCGGTCGTTTTGTGAATGATAATTCTGGGAAGAAAAATCATCACTACAAAGCTTCGAGTGGAAGAGACCATACCGGTGCATGGACAAATAGGTCCACACAATTAAAGGTCCATATGTAGCTTTGTTAAGAACGTGGACTGATGAAAAGGCAGAGGAAAACATTACATCTTCATACCAATATGTGAATGAGCTGACCACCCGGTTGAAAACTGGCTGGAAACTTGCCAATGAAAATTTGAAACAAGCCAGGAAGAAACATGCTGCCTATTATAACAGGAAGGCGAAAGACAGAAATTTGGCTGTGGGAGAGAAAGTACTGCTTCTTTTGCCTGGGAGTCAGAATAAGTTACAAATTGGATGGCAGGGTCCATATACAGTTTTAGAGAAGGTGTCTAGAACAAATTATAAGATAGATAAGAAGGGGAAAGAAAAAATCTATCATGTGAATCTCCTGAAGAAATATTTGGAAAGAGAACATCAGGAAGAGACACACTTGTTGACCTTGTCCATCGCCATGGAGATGAAAACGGAACCACTTTCATCATTTGAATATCCATTACACCCCTGTGAGACAGCAGCACAGGTGAAAATCAGTACACATTTAACGAAAACTCAGAAAGAGAGAGTGCAACAGGTTCTAAATAATCATGCAGAGGTGTTAACAGACCGACCAGGGCATACAAACCTATTGGAATATGATATGAAACTGATAGACCCCACACCTGTCTGTATGAAACCATATTCGATTCCGTTTGCTAAGGAGAAAGCTTTGAAGGAAGAGATAGACTATCTGTTGAAGGAAGGAATTATTTCGCACAGTGAGTCTTCGTATAGTTCCGGTGTTGTACTCTTAAGGAAGCCCTCTGGAGAACATAGACTCTGTATAGATTACAGGAGACTGAATGCTATTACAGAAGGACAGGTGGATCCATTGCCGGATACAAAATCAGCTGTTTGCCAGACTAAATAAAGCTAAATATTTCTCAAAAGTGGATCTGAGTAAAGGATACTATCAGATTCCAGTAAAGCCTGAGGTTAGACCATACCTAGCTTTTAGTACCTCAGAAGGACACTATGAGTTTAATAGATTGCCATTTGGATTGAAGAATGCGCCTAGTGTCTTCTCTAGAATGATGAGAAAATTATTGGATCCTCTGAATAATCCCTGTATAACAAATTTTATGGATGATATCCTTATAGCAACAGAAACATTTGAGGAACACATTGACTCTCTGAACATGCTGTTTGATCGACTTAGGGAGGCAAATTTAACAGCCCGTCCAACCAAATGTTGCGTTGGATGTAAAGAATTGGAATTTTTGGGACACACAGTTTATCAGGGAAACATGACCCCTGACCCAAAGAATTTAGAAAAACTACAGAAAGCCCCGAGACCACAAACCAAGAAGGACGTGAGATCCTTTGTCTCATTATGTGGTTTCTACCAGAAGTATATCAAGAACTTTAATTCCATATGTGCACCGTTAACTGAATTGACACGTAAAGGACTTCCAGATCGCATTACATGGACACCACAATGTGAAATGACTTACCAAGAATTGAAGGAAAAGCTCACAAGTAAACCCATTTTGAAATTACCTGACTTAAGTCAAGAATTCATAGTAAGGACGGATGCAAGTAATATTGGGTTAGGTGCAACTCTACTACAGAAATCAGATGCATTGGATGGGGAATTAAGCCCAGTGGCATATGCTAGCAGAAAGTTGAATAAAGCTGAAATCAACTACTCAACTAGCGAAAAAGAATGTCTTGCAGTAATATGGGCAATAAAGAAATTCAATATTTATCTATATGGGAAGGCATTTAAGTTGCAAACAGATCACAAACCTTTATCGTTTCTAGCACAGGCTAAGCATGAGAACTCTAGGTTACTCCGATGGTCTTTACTTCTGGCTCCATATAATTTTAGCATTGAGTATATATCTGGAAAAACCAATTTGGGAGCGGATTTTTTAAGCCGCCATCCGTGTGATGAGAATCACCGTAAACCCCAGAAATAATAATAAATTTCTCTATGTGTATATAGAATAAAGGACTGACATATAATGTCTGTTTTAAGAGGGGAGGTGTCGTGAAATATTCTAATCCACATATATAAATTATTAGGTAAATATAAAGCCTAACAAATAAAATTAATAAAGAGAAGAGCAATGGGAAAATAACAGTGCTGTCACAAAGAATGTACTCGAAATCCCCCTTGTTTTCTGCTTCGTCTGCAAATTGTAACGCTTTCACGTTGATATAAAAGCTTACTGTATTATTACCCGCCTTCTTCAATGAAACGTGTGCTGCATTTCTAAGAAAAACATTGAGACGTACTGCGTAATGACCTAAATTAATCCTAACATTAATTATACTGCGTTACCAAAACGAACGAACAGATGGACAAAAGGATAAAGAGAGAGGGGAGGGCTGAAAATCAGGAACGCATGCAACACGCGTCGCGCGATACACAAATGCTGCCATCACGCGTGTAAGTCTACATGCACTAATTTTTTTTCAGACGGACAGTGATAAAATACACTACCCTTTCCCAGAGTTAGGTTTATAAATCATAAAAAAACTCTTATTAGAAAAGATAACATTAGATGGGTTTACGGTTGAAAACATAACAGTACCCAGACAGCACATCTTCGAAACAGGAGGTAGAAGAAATTGCATATTTTGAATGCAGCCACGTAGCTCCTTTAAATTTGTATTTTTGGGTTCCTTAGGGCTTGCTGACAAATAATATGTAAAACGTTACGCAAATAGTCCAGGAATTAATAAATTATACCCAAAATAAAATATTGGGGGTGCCTGACAGCATAAAATCATTTCTGCTCATAAGATTTTTTTTTAACGTGTTTGAAAAAAATTTACGTTACAGAAATAGCCTACCATGTAAACTCCAAATTGATTGGAGCGCAACAAATGAAAGCCTAACCACGATTGGTCGGGCTATAAATACTATCTTGGTTGTTAGGGGAAACGGGGAAAGGTAACATTTTTTCAAACACTTGTCGAAACGGGGCTCATTGGTCAGACTCGCTGATATACACACTTGGGAGCGTTAGTTCGAAACCACTTGTTTAAATAAGATTGATAAAGCATCAGTGCGTTGAAGCCAGCTTATATTTGGCTAAATAAAAGCCTGGAAGATAAGCAGATGGGAATTTGTGCCAGTTTGTGCCAGAATTCATTGCTAATCAACGTATCTGTGTTTATTCGTATGAATTGTGGTAAGCTTGAACCATTCAATATCTTTTAATGAAAATTGAATGTGAATTGTTGATTTATGCCTGTATATATATGTGTAGTTCAGTGGCCAACGTGAGGTAAAGCCTGTAATGCTCCAGCCTGAACAGAGGGTGTCGGAGAGAAGTAAAACGGCATGGAATGGCCAAACAGTACACTGACACCTGGATGATTGAATAGAAAGAAATAATGCTGGAATTGCAGAGGCGTAGTAACCATTAAGAAGGGTAATACTGGAATAAAGTATTTCAAATGAAGCTGACAGTTGGCCTAATGCTCTGAACTCAATGTTTGTGCTGTGTTGTGATCAGTGTAACAAGAGAGTTTAAGTTAGTTATGAAGTAGAAGGTACATCCTTCTTGATTTCAGGGACAGTGGTCTTGATGGTACTGAGCAGCACCTAGTCAGAGCTTTGCTGAATCCAGTGTCGGACAGCATACTCCTTGGTCCTTTTAGCTATCAGTGAGGTGTCTCCAGAGCCCAGAGGAGAATTCGAGCAGAGGAATCCTTTCCTGCCGCCATCACGCCAGATAAGCTAACTTGGCCAGCTGAGCTCAACATTATGTCCCCTCATCTTGAACTGACTTTGTAAAATTAACATTAAGAGGGGAATTTACTTGTCTTAAAATCAGGAACTGTGAACATCTCCAATACTAGTCCCTAAAGACAAACTATTGAAGTCATGATGACAAATACCAACAGAGCTTGAACAAAAAAAAAACCAGTATTACCTCATTTTACTACTACACAACTGACACACATAGAACATTTGTAATAATATATGTCACTACAATATTCATATTAAATACATTCTGTACATAACTTGTAATTTAAATTGATTGTGATTCCTGGTTCCCTTGTAGTTGAATCAGGACACATATTCATTCATGCCAGTAATGAATACATATTGTTATTTGAAAAGTTACGAGTGACTTCTTTAAGATATTCTCATAGAGTGTTATATGTATGTGAGTGTCACAGTGTTGTTAAGAGTAGTGGATTAAATTAAATTGTTTATCTGTCTGTTGTTGTGACTTACACTTCATCATACACATACCCTAGACACATAACGTAGCATCACACTATTCCAGAATAATTCTGACTGAGATATAGAGATATGTGGTAGCAAGTAAGGTTATCTATAATACACTACTCTTAATAGATATAGATACCTTCACAGCTGATCTCAGTCAGTACACTAAGTCCCCTATAAATATTTATAACATCCCACTTCACCACATTGGTCATGGTTTCCTAAAAACAGAAGACCATAATACAAGTAAGATACTTAACATTTCTATTCCTAAGACTAAAAAGCAAGTGCGAAGTCTCTTAGGTCTAATACAATTTTATGGACGATTCATTCCGAATCTGTCCTCCATTATGTCACCTTTTTCTTCCTTGCTAAAGAAAGGGTCTCCTAATGTAGTCCATTGGACTCAAGAATGTCAATCCTCTTTGGATAAGGTTAAACTATGTTTTCTACTTCACCTATCTTGGTATTACCTACTAAGGATAAGACATTTGTTCTTCGTAGTGACGCTTCATCCACAGGGATTGGAGCAGCACTAATGCAAGAGTACTCTGGAACTCTGCATCCTGTGATGTATATTTCTCGAAAATTAAATGCCGCAGAGAAGAATTACTCGGTCCTAGACCGTGAGTTATTGGCTATGGTTTGGTCAATCCTTAAACTTCAAAGATTTCTTCTTGGCGCGCATTTCATTGTGGAAACTGACCAGAAAGCTCTTACTGCTATTCAGACTAAAAATCTGAAGAGCGCGAGATCAACGCGATACGCGATTGCTCTTCAGCCTTATATGAGGCGTTACATTTGTTTGGAATGCTTATCATCTGCGCATTGTTATTCGTGCATTGTGAGCCTATTGTATGTTGCTCCTGGATGTATTTCAAAAAAAAAAATGTACCATTTTTTTTCCCGGGGGGTGTGGTAATCTGTTGCATACATATTTTTGAATGCACAGATTACAAAAATACGATATGTCTATTTAATAATTTATTTGTGTACGAAAATGCTTCCCTTGGGGAAAGCGAGATAATCCATGATTGATTTATACGTTTGATTCAGCGTATGAATATTGACGTCATGTCAGTTCTCGTTTGTTAGGGCCAGAAAATAGATTGATCTTGTTCAAGATGTTAATGGCCTGAATTTATATGTATTACTTGTCTAGTACAAGAAGATTCAGTTTTATATTGATATCTTCGTATGCTACGGTCGGACTATATCGAACTCTGGTGGAGGTATCCGTTGTCCTAGAGAGTGGTAGTGAGTTCCGAAGAAGACGGTCGTAATGGCCGGGTTGTGTGGTTATTAGAGCTGGTCCTGTTAAAGGTTTAAAGTGAGTTATGGATGATTTTTCCATAAGGAAGGAATGTCTCTGCAAGTGTGTGATGTCAGAGACTCTTTTCATGTATTTCATTATGTTTGAATTCGGACTCCAGGTAAAGCCAGACCCGTTTTTTCCTTTGATGATCTCCTTATGGTTAGACCTAGATGAAACATCGTATTTTCGAGCATCGTTGGTCGCTTTAATATAGATTGATGAAGATGACAGGTTCCATCAGCGCTTATGTCTTTATGAAGCAACCTTCGGACTAAGGGACTGTATGGAAACTATAGAAAATCCTATATATTCAAGTTATGAATTAACTGTGGCTAATAATTATCCTTCTGCTGGGCGAGTGAGCGAAAACTCAGGGAAGGAGGCCATTTTGTATTCCTGTCATCATTATGGATCACTGTCCAAAGAACGGATCATGAATCTTACTATTCAGACAGTGGCACGGAGATCTCATTAAGATGAAAACCCCTACTGTGGTTTAACTTTGTTATTTAAATATTTGACATATACAGCTGGAGAACTTAGACAAGGGAAAGGTTCCTCCAGTGAACCCTTTGTATGGTTATACACACATACCCACTGATGCTTTCAGTCAGTTAGGGGATACGGCAATAGTACGCCAGAAACTGAATGACTTTATTATATTGGATGCTGCATGAACTGTAATACTATTCTGCTACCTAATGATTTGCTATGTCAACATACTCATGACTGTATTCTGTGCTGTCCAAGTGTGTGCGTCATTATTAAAAGCATAAAAACGTCAACAGCGGTTCCTAACATCTTTGACTTGCCTAAGAGTGTGAGTGAGATAGTATCAAGTGTCAACTACATCGAACAGTACACCATTCGCGTGTTTTCCACTCTCACTCCATACATATACAATCCTGCGTCGGTTGAGTTGACCTTTGTTGTACTTGCCTGTCTCATGTGTAACGAGCAGAAAGAATACTCTACCCTTTACATTGATGACCACCAGTACCACCTGAGGAACGATTACTTGACAGTAATCCCATAGCAGACACTGCCTTGCTGTCTTTGCCTTCCCTAACTCAGGACTAGAGTGAGTTACCCATTTACAGCTGGGTAGACTGGAGCATGCCTGGTATCATCAACTCAGTACACTACAGTGGACTTTACAGTAGTGGCCAGTCAACCAAACATATTCTACAGGAGACTAAGAAAGAATTTGGATACTGTTCCCTGCGGCATAGTGTGAGAGGCAATTAATTTGAAGTTTTTAAATATTATACTTTTTTTTTTTTTAAATTCTCAAATTAATCAAAAAGTTCTGTACGAAGCCATGATAAGCCTGTTCTTAAAATCACAGCGCAGGCCATAAAAATAGGGGACTTTGTGTGTCTGAAGACATAAATTAATAATAGCGCTGCTCCTTCTTACTATCAGTGCCAGGTAAAGTATTAAACAGAATCATCCTTGAAAAATTAAAAGAGTCCATAGACAAGCAACTGAGAGATGAACAAGCAGGTTTTCGACAAAAGAGATCCTGTACAGACCAGATAGCCACATTGAGAATAATAGTTGAACAAAGTCTGGAATGGAATTCACCGCTGTACATCGGATTCGTGGACTATGAAAAAGCATTTGACAGTGTAGACAGAGAATCACTTTGAAAACTGATGAGGCATTATGGAGTTCCCATGAAGATCATTAACTTAATAAGGAAGACATATGAAAACATGACATGCAGAGTTCTTCATGAAGGACAACTTACAGAACCGTTTAGGATAAGAACGGGAGTGAGACAAGGATGCCTCTTGTCTCCATTTCTTTTCTTACTAGCAATAGATTGGGTTATGAAAACATCGACATCACACAACATAAATGGAATCCAGTGGAA
>JAMPIV010011485.1:0-75505 GCA_024509875.1 Oreohelix idahoensis | reverse complement strand
AGTGTTGTTTCTCAAGAAAACTGTGAAAGTTGAAGCAAGCGAGCATAGGAGACTGTTTCCTTGCCGCCCACACAGAAGGTTAACAGATTACGTTGGCCAGGAGCAGCTCAATCTTGTGTATACCCCCCCCCCACCTCAAAGTGATCTTTCCTTAAATTAAGAGGGACATTTATTTGTTTCAAATAAAAAGAAACTGTGAACCTTTCCAATATTATTTCCACCAGAAACAAACACTTGAAGTCATGATGACAAACAACAACATAGCTTGAATAGCCAGTATTACCTCATAGTACTACATCACTACTTACACACATATTGTAATAATAATATATGTCAATACAAAGATCCTATCTATAAATTGTGTACATACCACTTGTGATTACTTTTGATTGTGTTTCCTGGTTCACTTTGTAGTTGAATCAGGATATCTATTATTGAAAGGCATTAATACATATTTTTAAAAGTTACCCTTGACTTATTAAGATAGTCTTATAGAGTGTTCTATGTATGTGAGTGTCACAGTGTTGTAAAGTATTGTGGATTAAATTAAATTGTTTATCTGTCCGTTGGTTGTTGTGAACATACACTTCATCACTTTCATAACCCTAGACATTCAACGTAGTCATCACAATATTCCAGAATAATTCTGACTGAGGTCTAAATGTGGTAGCAAAGTAAGGTCATCTGTAATACACCACACTTATTAGATACAGATACCTTCACAGCTGATCTCAGCCAGTACACTAAGTCCCCTATAAATATTTATATCATCCCACTTTACCACATATATTGGGGGCTCGTCCGGGATTTTGAATCTTCTCCTATTATATATATTGGGGGTAATTCACTTCAGGGAATAATAAAAATTTAAAAGGTATCCTTGGGTGAAAATAAATAAGGTTGAGCTCTCAGTGCTTGTGGTTGTCCTTAGATAAGTAGTTATAGTTTGACTTGTTTAGGTTAGACATTGTATAAATTTGCCTGTTAGAAAATGGCTGACCTAGCAAAATTTCGATCTGCTGCTGGGCAGGCTGCTAAAGAGTTAGGAATAGAAGGGCAAGCTATGATTGCTTATGTCACTACTGAATGTGACAAATTTATTGAACGCGAAGAAAAAAGATTAGAAAAAGAAGCTGAAAGAAAGTTAGAGGCTGAAAAAGAGCTTAAGAGGTTGCAGATTGAGGCTGACAAAGAGGCTAAAGCATTGGAGGCAGATAGGGAAATTAAAAGGCTCCAGTATGAAGAGAAGAAGCTGGAGGCAGAAAGAGAAGAAAAGAGACAGGCTGCAGAAAGGGAAGCCGAAGAAAGAAGGCAAGCTACAGAAAGAGAAGAAAGGAGACAGGCTGCAGAAAGGGAAGCCGAAGAAAGAAGGCAAGCTACAGAAAGAGAAGAAAGGAGACAGGCTGCAGAAAGGGAAGCAGAAGATAAGAGATTACAAAGGGAACATGAGTTACGACTAAGGGAGTTTGAGTTTCAAGGCCATGCTCCTGAAAATGGTGCCAGTCCCTTTACCTCCGATGCCAACTCTAGTCAGGGAGCCTCAACCTCAGCTATGAACTTTCATTTAGATCATTTTGTTGAGAAAGAAGATGATATCGAGAGCTATCTAAATAGATATGAACTATTAGCTACCATGTATGGGTTAGAGAGAGAAAGGTGGAGCTTAAAGTTATCTCAAGGGCTTCGTGGTACGGCTTATGAAGTTTTTGCCAAAATGAGCAGAGATGATCAAGAAAATTATGACATGCTAAAGCAGGCTCTTTTGTTAAGATATGAAAAGAATGGTGAATTTTATAGGAAAAAAATTTAGGAATGCTAAACTACTGTCAGGTGAAACCTATCACCAGTTCTCTGCACGGTTAGAGACATACTTGGAGAAATGGACTTCTCTGGGGAAAACCCAAGATCTTAAGGAAATGATCCTTATAGAACAACTAAGAGAGTCCATGGCTCCAGACCTGAGAAAGTTTCTCATGGAACAAGGTGCAGAGAGGCTGGGTGAGTTACTAAATGTCGCTGAAAGGTATCAGGCAGCTTCAGCAGAGGTAACAAGTAATAAAAAGAAACAGGTAGATAATTTTAAGGCACCACAGAACTTTAATAAATTTGATCCTAGAGATCAGAACAAAGGTAAGCACCAGTTTGATAGGCCACGGTATGACAATAAAAATAAAACCCCACAATTCGATGAAAGGAAATTTGATGAAAGAAAATCTTTCAACCAAAAAAGGAGGTGGTGTAAGAATTGTCGGATGGACAATCATGATACTGACCGTTGCAGAAGGAACCCTATAGTAATGGCCACCCTTCAGGTCAGGTCGACCTCAAGAAAGGAGGAGGATATTATGTTAAATACCACTCCAGAAGAGATGAGGAAGGCGCAGGCTGGGGATAAGACCCTCAAGCCTTGTTTTAGGAAATTGTCCCATGATCACACACCTCCAGGAAAAGGAGACTTCTATATGAAGAACAAACTAATATACCGGAAGACTGGAACTAGATCCAAAGGTCAGGGACAGCTGGTACTTCCTAAAAGGTATAGGACAGACTTAATAAGGAGCTTACATGTGAGAAAAGATGGGGACCATGAAAAAATAGGTACCATCATTCAAAGGGTGGCTCAAAATTATTATTGGCCCAAGGCAAGGTGGGACATTGAGAATTTTGTTGAGAGATGTGGCATAGCACATGAGGGAACACCCACAAGTGGGAACATTGATCAGGACCTCCACACGCCACGGGGCAAACGTAGGCCTGACACTGAAAAGAAAAATAACTATAATAAAGTGGACCAAGTGGATTGGGAAGCCCCTTTTCACGGACAATCTTCAATTGACTGTTTTACAATGGCCACGATGCAGAGAGTGCAAAAAGATGTCTTACCCCAGGATAAGCCGAAAATCCCTCAATCGGACTTATGTAAACTGGAGGAAGAAGATGTAGAGAGGAAATCTCTCATTAAGAATTCTAAGTGGGGAGAGAGCCCCAAGAAAAAAATTGGTAGTGGTCGTTTTGTGAATGATGATTCTGGGAAGAAAAGTCATCACAACAGAGCTTCGAGTGCAAAGGACCTGACATGTGCCAGGAAAAATAAGTTTCCGAATTTAAAAGTCCATATGTAACTCTGTTAAGAACGTGGACTGATAAAAAGGCAGAGGAAAATATTACATCCTCATACCAATATGTGAATGAGCTGACCACTCGTTTAAAAACTGGCTGGAAACTTGCCAATGAAAATTTGAGACAAGCCAGGAAAAAACATGCTGCCTATTACAACAGGAAAGCTAAAGACAGAGATTTGGCTGTGGGAGAGAAGGTACTGCTTCTTCTACCCGGTAGTCAGAATAAGTTACAAATTGGATGGCAAGGTCCATATACAGTTCTAGAGAAGGTGTCTAGAACCAATTATAAGATAGATAAGAAGGGGAAAGAAAAAATCTATCATGTGAATCTCCTGAAGAAATATTTGGAAAGAGAAATTCAGGAAGAGACAAACTTGTTGACCTTGTCCATTGCTATGGAGATGAAAAAGGAACCACTTTCATCATTTGAATATCCATTACATCCCTGTGAGACAGCGGCACAGGTGAAAATCAGTACACATTTAACGAAAAATCAGAAGGAGAGAGTGCAACAGGTTCTAGATGATCATGTTGTTCGTCCATCACAAGTGATGAAGACCACTCTGTTCATCCAATTATTAGGATGTTAGGATAGTCTATGAGTACGAAGGTGACTGATGAGCCCGATGCGGGCCTGGAAGGATCTCGGACAGTGTGGGCAGGGAATGTTTGCTTCATGTGAAGGTTTTATTTCACGATCTTTTCTAGCTTGTCTCCGCTGTTCCGCTGCTGCTCTTCTGGAAGATTCGCATGCCACTGCACCTTTACGAAGAGATGTGCGCCAGGCAGTTCGGTCTTGCGCAGCAGCTTCCCATGTGTCTGGGTTTATGTCAAAGGTTTTTAGTGAAGCCTTAAGCTTGTCTTTGAAGCGCTTTTTCTGGCCACCATGGGAGCGTCTACCCTTCTGCATCTCACCATAAAAGAGTATCTTTGGCAGTCGATGGTCTGGCATGCGGACTACATGACCTGCCCAGCGAATCTGTGACAGCATCAGAATAGTATCGATGCTAGGGATACCAGCTCTGTCAAGAACGGCGGTATCTGGGATCTTGTCTTGCCATTTGATGTTCATTATCTTCCTGAGACAGACTGTATGGAAGTGGTTGAGCTTTTTTACGTGGCGCCTGTATACAGTCCATGTTTCACATGCATAAAGCAGCACTGGAAGCACCGCAGCTCTGTATACCTTCAGCTTTGTCTGTAGACTAATGCCACTTCGATGCCAAACGTTGGTGTATAGTCTGCCAAATGTGCTGCTGGCTTTGGAGATCCTGGTGTTCACCTCATCATCAATGACGATGTTCTGGGATAGTGTACTACCAAGGTATGTGAACCTGTTCACAACATTCAGTTTCTCACCATTTACCTTGATGACTGGCTCAGTATAAATTGTGCCAGGAGCTGGTTGGTACATGATTTCTGTTTTCCCCGTGTAAGCCCAAAGTTGGAGCAGGCTTCGGAGAATCTATCAACGCTACGCTGCAGATCAGCCTCTGAGCCAGCACTGAGGGCACAATCGTCAGCAAACAGAAGATCCCTGATGGTGTGTGATTTGACCTTGGTTTTTGCTTGAAGCCTCCTAAGGTTAAACAATTTTCCATCAATACGATATCTGATGTCGATTCCTGTGTCCCCGTCTCTGAAAGCATCAGTCAGCATAGCAGAAAACATGATACTGAAAAGCGTCGGTGCAAGTACACACCCTTGCTTAACTCTATTTGAGACTGGGAAAGGCTCCGATAGCTCACCGTTTTCCTGAACTCTAGCCTGCATTCCATCATGCAGCTGCTGCACTATTGAGATAAATTTCTTTGGGCAGCCGTATTTTGCCATGATCTTCCATAGACCCTCTCTACTGACCGTGTCGAACGCCTTTGTCAAGTCGATGAAAGCTGTGTACAGGTCACAGTGCTGTTCTTGGCATTTTTCTTGAAGCTGTCTTGCAGCGAACACCATATCGGTGGTTCCACGTTCTTTCCGGAATCCACACTGACTTTCAGGTAGAAGACCTTTGTCAAGATGAGCCGTAAGGCGCTTAAGAAGGATTCTGGCAAATATCTTCCCAGCGATTGATAGTAGTGAGATGCCTCGATGATTGTTACAGTCTTGGCGATTACCTTTACGTTTATAAAGATGTATAATTGACGCATCCTTGAGATTGTGTGGGATGGTTTCACTCTGCCACATTTGCTGGAAGATCATGTGAAGTTTCTCTATCAGAAATGTACCGCCATCTTTATAGACCTCAACAGGAATTGAATCGGAGCCGGGGGCCTTTCCACTAGAAAGTTGACGAATCGCTTTTTGAGTCTCCTCCAAAGTCGGTATATCATCTAGTGCTTCATTTATAGGAATTTGGGGCAGTCGGTTGATGGCTTCATCGTTAATTGATGATGGCTGGTTCAGAATATTATTAAAGTGTTCGACCCAGCGTTGGAGAATTTTTTCCTTGTCTGTAATTAGTATTTTTCCATCTGCATTAAGGAGGGGAAATGATCCTGATGATGTTGGACCATAGACCGCTTTGAGTGCATGGTAAAAATTTTTCAAGTCATGGCTGTCAGCAAAGCCTTGGAGCTCATCTGCTTTATTACTCAGCCATGAATCCCGCATCTGGCGTAGTTTATGTTGGACGATTCTGCGCATGTTGTTGAAAGCGTCTTTCTTGGATGTAGATTTTGGATCATTTAAATATGCTTTATGGAGATGGTGTTTCTCAGCCAACATCTTCTTTATATCATCTGAGTTCTCATCAAACCAGTCATTTTGTTTCTTGATGGTGGGACCCAGGACTTCTGTAGCAGTGTTGTAGATCTGCTCGCTTAGGGCTGTCCAATTTGTTTCCGCACTTTGGCCGTCTAACGAGATAGATTTGAGACGGTCATCTAGGGTGTCAGTGAATGACTGTTTAATTTTTGTCTTCTTTAGTTTGGTAATATCCAGCCTTTTTTGAGTTTTCTTTCCCTGAGGGCGCCTGGCAGGTTGGATACGAATTTTAAGTTTAGACACAATGAGGCGATGATCAGTCCAGCATTCGGCACCACACATGGACTTGGTCACCCGGACATCTTGCCTGTCCTTCTTCCTAACAATTACATAGTCAATTAGGTGCCAATGCTTCGAGCGAGGGTGCATCCAGGAGGTCCTGTTGCGGATAGGAAGTCGAAAAATGGTGTTGGTGACAAGGAAGTTATGTTCTGCGCAAGTCTGGAGGAGAAGAAGACCATTGCTGTTACAGCGACCCACGCCGTACTTTCCGATAGTGCCATTCCAGGAGATGTTATCTGAGCCTACTCTTGCATTAAAGTCACCAAGAATAATAAGCTTATCTGCTTTGGGAACTGATGCAATGACTGCATGTAGTTCTTCGTAAAACGTATCCTTGACGTCATCCTGGTTTGTCATAGTTGGTGTATACGCGCTAATGATGGTGGCATGTTTCCTTCCATAAAGCAGCGGGATCTTGACCGTCATGAGTCGGTCATTTATTCCCTTTGGGGGCTCCGCTAGCTTGCCAATAATTGCTGTTTTGATTGCAAATCCAACCCCTGCTTCTCGTCTTTCTTCAGTTCCTCTTCCGCTCCAATAGAATGTATAACCTGCACCCTTTTCGCAAAGTTGGCCCTCGCCTGCAAGTCGAGTTTCACTCAGTGCTGCTATGTCAATGTTGTATCTGGCCAGTTCTCTCCCAATCAGGGCAGTTCGCCTCTCGGGTCTGTTTGTGTTAAAGTCTTTGTCGAGTAGAGTGCGCACATTCCATTCGCCTAGAATGAGGGGGACAAATCTGTCCTTTCTTTTTCTTATGTGTCGCCCGCGGAAGTAGGGTACCCACCAACCGCGGTAAGCTGGTTAGGTAATGGTGGAGCAGGCAATGTTTAGGGCACCTTTTCTAGCCCCTTCCTCATGCCATGGAGATGAGCAGTGCTTTCCTAAAGAGGGCTGCTCAGTCACTCAGGGGGCTGCCGAATCCCACTGCTGCTCCGATCAGTGGAAGACGACCATATGGCCTGAGCCGCCTGTGTGTAGGTCTGCGACTACGACTGCCAGCGCACCCACGCCTGCCGCTTCGCCGCTCGCCCATCGCCACAGGACTTGTTGTGAGTGGATGGATGAGTGGATGAGTGGATGAAAGAGTGACTTGCGCAGTGATTTGGTTTAAAGTGAGGAAGAGTTGCGCAATTCGTCGACCTCACTCTCTCGCCTGGGTCCATCTTAATCCAGTGGCAAGACAAGTCAAGACGACTGGAGATGAAGTCAGGTGCAGTGGATGACCATGGCTTTCTATGTGCCTCGCCATGCTCCTTACGCTCCACAGCGCGTTGCTGGTAATCGCCGTCATGCCCGTTGAACCAACAGGTGGTTTCTTCCGCGCAGTCTACCGAATCCAGTCTTCGCATGCATGGGTAGGCAGACCCTAACTCACCGAAGGTTTATAACCAGTCGGCTACCCTCACCTAGTTTAGCCGGCCTGTTAAAGCCGTTTCCCGGGGGGTGGCCGCTGTCGCATGCTGACAGCTACGAGGAGCCACAGGTGAGAGCTGAACGCCAGGTTTGGACCAAAGGTGGCCGAGCTGCCCTGAAAAGGGCATGACAGCTCCTTAACCAGAGGTACTACCAATACCTGACATCCCAAACCCCCCTAGATGATCATACAGAGGTGTTAACGGACCGACCGGGGCATACAAACTTATTGGAATATGATATGAAACTGATAGACCCCACACCTGTCTGTATGAAAGCCTATTCGATTCCTTTTGCTAAGGAGAAAGCCTTGAAGGAAGAGATAGACTATTTGTTGAAGGAAAGAATAATTTCACACAGTGAATCTTCATATAGTTCCAGTGTGGTACTCTTAAGGAAACCCTCTGGAGAACATAGACTCTGTATAGATTACAGGAGACTGAATGCTATTACAGAAGGTCAGGTGGATCCATTGCCGGATACAAATCAGTTGTTTGCCAGGCTAAATAAAGCTAAATATTTCTCAAAAGTGGATCTGAGTAAAGAATACTATCAGATTCCAGTAAAGCCTGAGGTTAGACCATACATAGCTTTTAGTACCTCAGAGGGACACTATGAGTTTAACAGATTGCCATTTGGATTGAAGAATGCGCCTAGTGTCTTCTCTAGAATGATGAGAAAATTGTTGGATCCTCTGAATAATCCATGCATCACAAATTTCATGGATAATATCCTTATAGCAACCGAAACATTTGAGGAACACATTGACTCTCTGAACATGCTGTTTAATCGACTTAGAGAAGCGAATTTGACAGCCCGACCAACCAAATGTTGTGTTGGATGTAAAGAATTAGAATTCTCACTGCAACATCCCTGGAAATGAAGAGGCTGACAGATTGGCAAAGGAAGGGGGAAAACTTCCTCAGCTGGACACAAATATAACCTATGAGGAGTCCAAGAGTTTTATCAAGCGCAGATACAGGCACAAGTGGGAAGAAGAGCATCCAGGCCACACAAAAAATGATCCGTATTACCAGCTCAGCAGAAGTGAACAAGTGGTAATCTTCAGACTTCGCACTGGTCATAACAGATTGAGATACCATCTGTTCAACAAATTAAAGATAGGAACTACGGATGAGTGTGACTGTGGCACTGGTAAAATGACTGCCGAACACCTGCTTCAAAGGTGCCCAACATATGAGGAACAGAGAAGACGCATATGGCCATCACCAGTACCATTCCTGGAGAAAATCTCCGGAGATATCAACAGCCTCAGGCTGACCACTGCTTTCTTTGAACTTATTCAAGTTGACATCTGAGGGTGAACGAAGAAGAAGAAGAAGAAAGAAGAATTCTTGGGACACACAGTCCATCAGGGAAACATGACCCCTGACCCCAAGAATTTAGAGAAACTAAAGAAAGCCCCGAGACCACAAACCAAGAAAGACGTGAGATCCTTTGTCTCATTATGTGGTTCCTACCAAAAGTATATCAAAACTTTTAATTCCATATGTGCACCGTTAACTGATTTGACACGCAAAGGAAATCCAGATCGAATTACATGGACAGCACAATGTGAATTGGCATACCAGGAATTGAAGGAAAAGATCACAAGCAAACCTATTTTGAAATTACCTGACTTAAGTCAAGAATTCATTGTGAGAACGGATGCAAGTAATATCGGGTTTGGCAATATAATACATTTGTATGCTTGTTATGTTCGCAAATATTTTGTAAACAAAATAGATACTTTTTAGTGCTTAAGGAAAAGTCATTATTGAGTTACTTCCCTTGAAAGGAGTGTCGTCACTTTCAATCGAACTCCGCGGATGAATCCAGTTTTACTGCGATTTATTCTTTGTTTGGGTAGAAATAGGTTGTTCTTGCTTCAGTGTATCTATGGCCTGAATTTATGTGTATTGTTTGTCTGGGTAGGACGAGTCTGTCTTATATCTGTATATCTTTACATGTCTAAGTCGAACTATATGGTCTTTTGTCGATAGAAAGGTCAAAGGGCTGTTCGGCGGATGTGTCGCTAGAGAGGTGTGATTTGGCTTCGCCCTGATGGGGGCTGTGATTTTTGTGTAGCGGCTTGTCGCCGGTAAAAGTGATCTCAGTATTTATGGGGAAAGTGATAGTCGTCTAGACCTATCGTGTATGCTTTACCCCAGTGTTTATTCTTATTGCCAAGGAATGGCAGAATCATATTTCTGATACCAAGGTAACAAAAGATTCTCCTTATGAACTCTCTTACGAAGCCACCGTTTTTCGATAGGCACGATTTGTACGTCTGAGAGAATATATTTAACTAGATGAAGATGACATTCATTCCTAGCAGCACTATATCTTGTATGATGAAGTCAATTGTATCATGATAGAATCTACAGAGCAATGAGAACATTTAATGAATGACTAACTTTAATACAGATTCATTATCTGTATCCAAACGTGAGTGACAGCTCACGAGAGAAGCCATCTTGTATCCAAATATTTTGTGACTTTCAAGAAGAGAAAGGGATACCCCGTATTATCGCTTGATGAGTCCAGAGATCACTGCTACACATGAGAACCCAGTACTAGCGGTTCAATATGATTATATGAAAAATATGTGCTGAACATTATGTTAAGGAATCTTCGCTAGACGAGGTTAGGTCTAGAAGCCATCTTGAATGTTGTTTATAATCTGACGTGCTTTGTCAGTAAACTCAGATGATATATATATATATGGGCAATACTGAGTGCTTGTCTACTGACAGTCCATTATGCTATTATTCTACATGAGTGCCCATGTATCATTGCAAGACCATTTATCCACTGTACCATGATGTATTATGCCAACCTGTGATTTGTCACTATTCGTGCTGTCGAGTGTGTACGTCCAATTAAACTGTAGCAAAGGTACACAGTCGTTGGTGTCGATGACTTCCAGCCATACATGAGTGTGAGAAAAAGACCATTTGTCAACACCACGAACTCTTCTTATCATTCGCATATTATACTCACAATCTATGTCTACACACCACTGCGTAGGTCGAGTTGACATTCCATACTCAAACCACAAGCAACACAACAACACAGCATGTAGCTCTGGTGATGTTCTAGTGAGCTTATATTTATCAACTGATGATGATGAAAAAAGAGAAAAAGAGTTATCAACTGGAGTTTATCAACTGGTGGACCAGCTTTCTGGGTTTGACCTCGCAGAAGTTGAGAAGTCAACAGACTACCGATACCAGACCGTTTCCTGTGGCTGATACGACACACTTGCAGTATTAGTTTGCTCTTTGTCAACACTTCGTCACGTGACCTGTCAAGTGAATGCAGTATGTAGGTCAGCGTTGTTGACATTTTACATTAGACATTACAGAGTTTCACAGAACAGTTGGATCAATTCTTGTCAATATTAACAGGAAGACAGTATTATTGAACTAAGAAGTCCTATTTTCATCGATGGATCTTCTTGTTTTCTATATATGAACTTTAATATTTAAGGCCAGAATTTGTAATTCAATAAAGTGGCAGTTTATTTATTTTCATAAGAATAACTTTGCCATTACTGTAAAACTGAGCCTATTTTGCAACACATACTATCATACACATAATTTATATATTTATGTTTACATGTTATTTGTTTGTATAGTATGTTAGTTTATATGTCAGCGGGTTGTGTTTAGGTTGGGCGGTGTCCTCACAACAGAATATCCCACGTCATAGAGGGTCCGTTGTGGGCGTTTTCTTTAGGTGCAATTTCCTTAATTGGAAATTTGCTTGCAACAACTAGTTGCTATTTGTGTTAGCTGTGAAGACTGTAATTATTGTTATTTTTGTAATATTTCTTTGTTCTTTAGTTTTGTTTTGAATTGTTTGTAATTTGTTGGTCTACCCTTTTCTATCTTTCAGTTCTATTCACAATTTATATTCATATACTGTGACGTCATTTGTGTTGTTATTCCTTGCAGATTCAGTGATTATTTTCATTGATTTCCCTATTTGATTTATTTGATTTCTGCAAACGTTTTCGTATTGTCAGTCTTATTTGTACTTTATGTATTCTGTTGGTTGACATATGTTTTATATAGGTATATTTCATAAGACACTATTGCTTGTGCACTGCACTTGGATTATGGTTAAAAACCAGTACTTGATTATTATTACTGTTATACAAGACCTTATTAAGGCTTGTGACCCACAGATATTGGGATAGTGTGCTGATTAATCAAGTCATTAAGAACTTGTGGTATTATTATTATTTCAGGTGATTAGTATTATTGTTAGACATCATGTCTACATTAGAATACTTCATTATACAAGGGAAAGCCCTTGATAAGACTGGTCAACAATTAGAAGAATGGGCAGTTGCTCAATATGACAAAGCATTAGCTGCAGAAGAGAAAAAAGCTGCTGCTGCTGCTGAAGAGAGAAAAGCTGCTGCAGAGGAGAGAGAAAAGAGAAAAAAAGCTGCTGCAGAAGAGAGAAAAGCTCTGGCTGAAGAGAAAAGATTAGAAAAAGAAGCTGATGCTGCTGCTGAACTAAAGAAATTGCAGATGCAGGTGGAGGAAAGGAGATTTGAAGCTGAACAAAAAAAAAATTAGAAAGAGAAGCTGCTGCTGAACAAAAAAGATTAGACAGTGAAGCTGAACAAAAAAGATTAGACAGGGAAGCTGAACTAAAAAAATTGGAAAGAGAAGCAAAAAAGCAATAAGAGAACATGAATTTGAGTTAGAGAAATTGAGATTGACAAGTATGAGTAATGTTAATCAGGCATCTAGTGGTAATGGTAAACCTTCTACTTACAAGGTTAAGGTTCCACCGTTCAATCAGTCCAGTGACGATATTACATTCTGGCTGGATAGATTTGAACGTTCTTGTCGTACACATAATGTGGATAAATCACAATATGCTAACCAATTAGCAGAAAACTTGAAAGGTGAATCTCTGACTAGGTTATGCCTTGTAGGAGAAGCAGATAAGGATAATTATGATGTCATTAGGGCGGCTTTGATAAAAAAAATACCAGCTAAGTGAGGAAGGCTATCGCCTTTTGTTTAAGACGATGGTGCCTGAGACAGGTGTAGAATTCTCAGAATTCATTGCAAAGGCACGTCTCACAGTTGATCGTTGGATTGAGCTTTCCAAAACAGAAAAAACGTATGAAGGACTTATGGATTTGTTGCTCAGAGATAAGATTATGTCATGTGTTAACAAACCATTCCTTGAATTTATACATGAGCGTAAACCCAAATCTCTAAAGGAAATGGAAGAATATTGTTCCCAATATGTCACTGCACACCCCGACGTGACTTTTGGCAACACTAAGATTAAGGAGAGTATGCCAGTTGCTTCAGCAACACCATACAATCCCAATTATTCACACAGATTTCAGGGACCTCAAAACAGATTTGATAAAAAAGGTAACCATAATAGTTATCAAAACCAAGGTAACCAATCATTTCAGGGTTCTTCTTCAAAGAACTGGAGACGAGCTGATAGCTCTCGACACAGGGGTGGTCACAATTATAGTAATTTCCATAGAGGAAGTAATTATAGAAACTATCCGAGGTATCCGTCTTGGAGTCAACAAGATCGCAATTACAGAGATACTCATTATAATGAATATGATAATGGTAACCAAGAGAACTATGACTCAAACCCAAATAGGGGTTACAATAGAGGTAACAATAACTACAGAGGTAATAATAACCGAGGTAGATCTCAAAACAGAAGACATAAACCACATTTTCAGGCAAACTCTGCACAACAAGAGTCCATGAAGCCTATAAACAGAGTAAAGACAATAATGACGCTAATAATATGGCATGTGCCGCTTTTGATTTTGGGAGAGCATCTCAGTGCCCCCAATGCAAAACATTATTTGAGCCAACCACAGTGTCTACTTTAAGCTGCGGCCATCCTCTTCCTGCTCTTCCTGCATCAGTCGCGCATGATGGAAGAGGTTCTCTTGTCTTACATAAGGGTTTAGTAAATAACAATCCAGTCTCCGTGCTATTTGATTCTGGATGCACCACAATTGGTGTTAGGCAGTCACTCGTAGATCCTTCCCGTGCCACTGGACAAGTAGTCAAATGTGTAACATTTGGCGGCACATTAGAGAAATACTCTACTGCTATCATTAGGATTGCTACTCCTTTCTTTACAGGAGATGTACACGCATGTCTTCTTCCGAATCCGATCGCTGACCTCATCATCGGTCGCATTCATGGAGTCAAAGAATGCACTCCGCAACAAATTTCCGCGCGTGGGAAAGGCAAAACATGCAGATTGCTAACGCTGTAGTCACTAGAGCTCAGGCTCTTAATATGCCTCAAACTTCATCTACTGAAGATAATGAAGTGCATAACCAAGATGATCCCTTGGTAATTTCTCGTGACTCGTTTATAAAACAGCAAGAAGATGATCCCACTCTGAAGAAATTCTTCATTCTTGCAACTAAAGGTGATCCGAATAAAGACACAAGTCGTAAATCGTGGATTACAAAGAAGAATGGCGTACTTGTACGTATGGTTCAAGACTCCATTACGTCAAGTCATTCTCAAATCCTGGTTCCCAAGAATTTGAGAGTTAAAATTTTGCAGCACGCTCACGACTCTCAGTGTGCTGGACACATGGGTTTTTTCCCGTACTAAGTCAAGAGTCCTTGCGGCTTTCTTTTGGCCATTGGTAAACAAGGACATACGGATTTATTGTCGATCTTGTAAAGTATGTCAGGAAGTTAAATCCAAAGGTCCACGGCATGCTGCACCCATTCAGGCGGCAGACATTCCTATTCGGCCGTTTCAAAAAAAATGGCCATAGACATTATTGGTCCATTTAAGATCAAGTCTGCCAGAGGACATCAGTTTATCTTGACGTGTGTTGATATGTGCACACGTTGGCCAGAGGCTATTCCTCTGAAGAGCATTACTACTGCTGATATTGCAGATGCTCTTTGGCTTATATTTTTTCGTCTGGGGTTCCCCGGAGAGATATTGTCAGACCATGGCACCCAACTAATATCAGATACCATGTCTCAAGTAATGTCTACTCTGCAGATAGATAGATCTTTAAGTAGTATCTATCATCCAATGTCTAATGGGATGGTCGAACGCCTTAATAGAACACTTAAAAAACTTACTAGGGAAGATAACTGAGGATCATCCTCAAGACTGGGACAGAGTTTTACCTGCGGCCCTCTTCGCTTACAGAGAGGTCCCCAATGAACATACAGGATTTTCCCCCTTTGAACTCGTCTTTGGCGCGCGTCCGCGTGGCCCTATGTCGTTGCTTCATGATCTCATAACAGCTGACAATATTGACGATGACACAAAGTCATCCTACGAATATGTCATCGCGTTGAGACAAAAGATTATCGAAGCATGCAAATTAGCAACTTCTTCTTCTGAATTTGCGAAACAGAAGGCAAGGCAATTTGCCAATAAGAAGAGATGCTTACGACAACTTTGTCCTGGGGACAAAGCATTTGTATTACTACCTTGTAGGGAAAACAGACTACTTATTTCTTGGAAAGGTCCGTACGATATAATATCGAAAATTTCCGATGTCGACTATATTGTCGATATTGATGGGAAGCATAAAACCTTCCACATCAATATGCTTACTGAATTCCATGAACGTCCGGATTATTTGCAACCCATTTTCCAAGCAACGGAAAATTCTCCAGTACAACATGGTCATTACTCATCACTGTCCGTGATACAGGATGAGGAAACAAGTAAAGTTTATTTCTTCTTTCCACTCTGTAAAGTTGCTTTCACACACACACTGTAAAGTATCAGTCTGTCTGCTCTGTAAGGAAGAGTGGTGTGTTGTTGAGATCAGGCATGCTCCAGTCTACCCAGGTGTAAATGGGTAACTCACCCTAGTCCTGAGTTAGGGAAGGCAAAGGCTCCAGGGGAAGCAGGCCCTAAACTTGGTCACTTCAACCGACGCAGGATGGTGTATGTATGAAGTAGAAATGTAGAGTGTGATTGACGCGAATGGTGTACTGTTCGTGTGCTGACCAATATAACCACTCATACACTTGTGTCTACAAGGCACCAATGCAGACTGCTGGAATCTTAGTTTACTCAATTTATTCAGACGTACACACTGGGACATACGAGTACATCATGGTATGTTGACATATCAATTTGTAGGTATACATAGCAGATCTGAAGTCATGACACATTCAGAAATAATGGGCAGTACATCAAAAGTTCAATGTCATGATACATTATGGCCACATCCCCCTATCTGACTAAACGCGTCAGTGAAGGCGGATCGATAAATAACCAAAGTTACTTGACGTCCATAGTTTGTAGTATATATTATGAAACCACCAAGGGGGTTTCTAGCAAGATTGAGATCTCCCTGTCACTGTCCGATAATAGGATAAATAATCTGTTCTCTTGGCAGTGATCAAAACATATGCTGACCGAAATCCAACATGGCTGCCTCCCTGAGTTGTCGTTCACTCATTCATAGGAAGAACGTTACTGTCTCTCCTGATTTGTCTCTAGGAGAACAGCGACAAGTTTCAACTATGTTGCAAACATTTCAGGATGTACTCACTGACATCCCTGGACAAACTCATGTCATTGAACATGACACTGTTCTAACTGACCATACTCCTATTAGGGTTAGACCTTATCCTATACCTATACATTTTCAAGCACAAGTCGAGAAAGAGTTGGATGAGATGATAGATTTGAAAATAATCGAACCATCCACCTCTGCATATTCTTCGCCGATGGTTATTGTTCGGAAAAAAGACAATAACATACGTCTTTGCGTCGACTATCGCAAATTGAATCAAGTAACGAAGTTCGATGCCGAACCTATGCCTTTACTGGAAGAGCTACTTACTCGACTCTCCAAATCTCATTTTTTTCACTAAACTTGATTTGTCTAAAGGATATTGGCAAGTTCCTTTATCTGAACGCGCCAAACCTCTCACGGCTTTTTCAACACCTAGAGGTTTGTTCCAATGGAATTTTATGCCTTTCGGTCTTATGAACGCACCAGCTACATTCGTACGCATGATGCGCCGAATCCTATCTTATCGGTCAGATGTCATTGCATATCTAGACGACATCTGTCTTTTCAGCGATACTTGGGAAGATCACTATTCAGGGTTAGATGAATTGCTGTCTACTTTGCGCGAGCACAACCTGACAGCGAAACCCTCTAAAGCCTATATTGGTTTTAGCGAAATTTCTTTCCTAGGCCACCGAGTTGGTCATGGTTTCCTAAAGACAGAGGACCATAATACTAGTAAGATACTTAACCTCTCTATCCCTAAGACTAAAAAACAGGTGAGAAGTCTGTTAGGTCTTATTCAATTTTATGGCAGATTCATTCAGAATCTATCCTCTATCATGGCACCTCTTTCTACACTTTTAAAGAAAAGTTCGCCTAATATGGTCCACTGGTCTCAGGAATGCCAATGCTCTTTGGATAAGATTAAAACATTGTTTTCAACACCACCTATTTTAGTGTTACCTACTAAAGATAAGACATTTGTTCTTCGTAGTGATGCTTCATCCACTGGGATTGGAGCGGCACTAATGCAAGAGTACTCTGGAACTCTGCATCCTGTAATGTATATTTCCAGAAAACTTAATGCGGCAGAAAGGAATTATTCGGTTTTAGACCGTGAGCTATTAGCTATGGTTTGGTCGATCCTCAAACTACAGAGATTCCTTCTAGGCGCACATTTCATAGTAGAAACCGACCAAAAAGCTCTTACTGCTATACAGAGTAAGAATTTGAAGAGCTCGAGGTCTACTCGATATGCAATTGCTCTTCAACCTTTTCATTTCTCTGTGCGAGCTATTCGTGGATCAGATAATGTGATGGCAGACATTCTGTCAAGATGCCCACATGATTCCACATAACTATTAGGTCTTAGACTTCTTGATATGTCTAGTTTATAATAGTTCCTTTCTATATCAAGATAGATACACATTTGTAATTTAATAATATAATGATTGTATCACTACTTAGCGGTTCATTGATGTTTATTCACCGCTGTGCTTTGATGATTTTTCTTCATAAATCATAAATTTAAGATATCTAATACGAAATTATGGTATGAAATTTTTTTAGGCATTGTGTAATTGCCAGAATTGTATTATACTTTGATGACACCTTCCTGGAAAAATTTACTTGTAGAGAAATAATTTCTCTCAGTTTATGAGATACATTCTCACCAGTCGCTCCATAAGTCGACTTAGCCTCATATTAGGCGTTATATTTATTCCTGATATTTTCATCTGCGCATTATTCATGCGTTGTGAGTCTATTGTACGTTGCTCCTAGATGTATTTAAAAAAAAATAATGTTCCATTTTTTTTTTTTTCCCGGGAGGTGTGGTAAGACTGTTACGTGCAGTCTTTGATATCTTACAATATAATACATTTGTATGCTTGTTATGTTCGCAAATATTTTGTAAACAAAATAGATACTTTTTAGTGCTTAAGGAAAAGTCATTATTGAGTTACTTCCCTTGAAAGGAGTGTCGTCACTTTCGATCGAACTCCGCGGATGAATCCAGTTTTACTGCGATTTATTCTTTGTTTGGGTAGAAATAGGTTGTTCTTGCTTCAGTGTATCTATGGCCTGAATTTATGTGTATTGTTTGTCTGGGTAGGACGAGTCTGTCTTATATCTGAATATCTTTGCATGTCTAAGTCGAACTATATGGTCTTTTGTCGATAGAAAGGTCAAAGGGCTGTTCGGCGGATGTGTCGCTAGAGAGGTGTGATTTGGCTTCGCCCTGATGGGGGCTGTGATTTTTGTGTAGCGGCTTGTCGCCGGAAAAAGTGATCTCAGTATTTATGGGGAAAGTGATAGTCGTCTAGACCTATCGTGTATGCTTTACCCCAGTGTTTATTCTTATTGCCAAGGAATGGCAGAATCATATTTCTGATACCAAGGTAACAAAAGATTCTCCTTATGAACTCTCTTACGAAGCCACCGTTTTTCGATAGGCACGATTTGTACGTCTGAGAGAATATATTTAACTAGATGAAGATGACATTCATTCCTAGCAGCACTATATCTTGTATGATGAAGTCAATTGTATCATGATAGAATCTACAGAGCAATGAGAACATTTAATGAATGACTAACTTTAATACAGATTCATTATCTGTATCCAAACGTGAGTGACAGCTCATGAGAGAAGCCATCTTGTATCCAAATATTTTGTGACTTTCAAGAAGAGAAAGGGATCCCCGGTATAATCGCTTGACGAGTCCAGAGATCACTGGTTCTCACGAGGTCCCAGTCTTAGCGGTTCAATATGATTATATGAAAAATATGTGCTGAACTTTACATAAAAGAATCTTCGCTAGTCGAGGTTAGGTCTAGAAGCCATCTTGAATATTGTTTATAATCTGACGTGCTTTGTCAGTAAACTCAGATGATATATATATATATGGGCAATACTGAGTGCTTGTCTACTGACAGTCCATTATGCTATTATTCTACATGAGTGCCCATGTATCATTGCAAGACCATTTATCCACTGTACCATGATGTATTATGCCAACCTGTGATTTGTCACTATTCGTGCTGTCGAGTGTGTACGTCCAATTAAACTGTAGCAAAGGTACACAGTCGTTGGTGTCGATGACTTCCAGCCATACATGAGTGTGAGAAAAAAGACCATTTGTCAACACCACGAACTCTTCTTATCATTCGCATATTATACTCACAATCTATGTCTACACACCACTGCGTAGGTCGAGTTGACATTCCATACTCAAACCACAAGCAACACAACAACACAGCATGTAGCTCTGGTGATGTTCTAGTGAGCTTATATTTATCAACTGATGATGAGCAAAGAAAAAAGAGTTATTAACTAGAATAGAGAATTTATCACCAACCTGGGAGCGGATTTTCTAAGCTGCCATCCGTGTGATGAGAATCACCGTAAGCCCCAGGAATAATATTACATTTCTCTATGTGTATATAGAATTATAGACTGACATATAACGTCTGTTTTAAGTGGGGAGAATTTGTCGTGAAACATTCTAAATCCACATATATAAATTTAAAAGTAAATGTAAAGCCTAACGAATTAATTAAAAATAAAAACGTGTACTGTATTTCTTAGAAAACCTTGAGATAGACACACTGCGTAATGACCTAGATTAATATCCCATTAATTTCATTTTATACACTGCGTAACTAAAAGACAGACGGCCTTAGAGAGAGATGTACGGAGGAACGCATGCCACACTAACACGCCGTCTCGCGATATACAATTAATGCCACCCCCAAGCGAAAGGCATGAAGCACTAACTTTTTTTCAAATAAACAGTGATAAAAAACACTACCAATACACGGTTAGGCTTTGAAAACATGTTTAATGCTTATTAGGAAACATGACATTCTACTGTTTTATGTTTCAAATCCTGACATTAGTCTGACAGAACAGTCGAAAAGACAGGACAAGTGGCGGTTCTAAATCGATAAAAAAAAAAATACACGACTATCCTAGAATACATATTTTGAACGCAGCCACTTAGCTCCCTTAAAACTTATATATTTGGGTGCCTTAGGACTTGCTGACAAAGAATATGTTAGGTGTTAAGCAATTTGTCTAATAATTAACAAATTATAGCCAAAATACTATAGTGAGGTTGTCAGACAACACAGGATCATTTTTGCTCATAATGGCGTGTTTGGACACTGCTTTAGAAAAAAATGAGGCCACCGCGTTAAATCCGATTTGATTGGCTAAAATAATATGTAAGGCGAAACATGATTAGTCGATTGCAAATACTAATTTTGGTTGTTACTAGAAACGATAGGAAGGGTACATTTTTTCAAAAGCTTTTGTAAACATGGTCCCATTGGCTAGACCATTTAATATAGTCAATTAGGAGCGTCAGTTCAGTGCCACTTTTTGAAAATCCAATTTGTAAAAACAAGTGCGTTGAGATCCAGCTCATATTTTTCTAAATAAAAACCTGGGACAGAGGCAGATCGGAATTGTGCCATAACTCATCACCAGTCAACGTATTTGTTTAATATTTCCATGAATTGTGGTAAGCTAGACCTATTTGATATCTTGTTGATGAAAATTGAATGTGAACTGATAATTTATGTCTATATGTGTGTGGTTCAGTAACAATAAACAGAGGCAAGACCTCGATATGGCTCCACCATGAATAAAACTTGTCGGAGAGGAGTATAACTGCATGGGATGGCCAAATAGTACTATGACACCTATCTTATTGAATAGAAGGAATTAATGCTGGAATTGCAGAGGCGTTGTAACCATTAGGGAGAGGAATACTGGTGAATGTTGTTACATGAGAAGCTAACAGTTGGCCTACCGCGCTGAACTCAGTGTTTGTTATGTATTGTGCTTCAGTGTGGAAATAGATTATAAATTAGTTCTGAAGTAGGAGGTACAACCTTCTTGTTTCAGGGACCGTGGCACTAACGTATTAAAGCAGCACATGGTCTGAGTTTTGCTGAATCCAGATGCTGATAGCATACTCCTTGGTCCAGATATCGACCAGTGTTGTTTCTCAAGAAAACTGTGAAGCAAGCGAGCATAGGAGACTGTTTCCTGCCGCCCACACAGAAGTTAAGATTACGTTGGCCAGAGCAGCTCAATCTTGTGTATACCCCCCCCCCTTCTAAAAGTGACTTTACCTTAAATTAAGAGGGACATTTATTTGTTTCAAATAAAAAGAAACTGTGAACCTTTCCAATATTATTTCCACCAGAAACAAACACTTGAAGTCATGATGACAAACAACAACATAGCTTGAATAGCCAGTATTACCTCATAGTACTACATCACTACTTACACACATATTGTAATAATAATATATGTCAATACAAAGATCATATCTATAAATTGTGTACATACCACTTTTGATTACTTTTGATTGTGATTCCTGGTTCACTTTGTAGTTGAATCAGGATATCTATTATTGAAAGGCATTAATACATATTTTTAAAAGTTACCCTTGACTTATTAAGATAGTCTTATAGAGTGTTCTATGTATGTGAGTGTCACAGTGTTGTAAAGTATTGTGGATTAAATTAAATTGTTTATCTGTCCGTTGGTTGTTGTGAACATACACTTCATCACTTTCATAACCCTAGACATTCAACGTAGTCATCACAATATTCCAGAATAATTCTGACTGAGGTCTAAATGTGGTAGCAAAGTAAGGTCATCTGTAATACACCACACTTATTAGATACAGATACCTTCACAGCTGATCTCAGCCAGTACACTAAGTCCCCTATAAATATTTATATCATCCCACTTTACCACATCATCTAATGTCAAATTTCAAACCTTACTTTTCTGAAAATGGGCTGTAAACATCCGATTGCCCTGAGTACCAACTCACGAACGCATCGGTAACCTCACAAGAAATTTGTGTAAGATGTAACAATTTATTACTTTCATGTAAAATAATCTCTTTGTAACAAGGTGTACCGGAAACGATTATGTTATGCTTGGCTGTCCAGAATGTGTCGCACAGACGATTAATCTCTTACATGTCGCGCCCCTTGGCATAATCTTAGCAACGCTTTGCAGCACCCTGGCAAACGCGATGTATTATCACCAACAAGGGGTGTCAGATGTTTGAATAAACAAACTCTCTGATACATAGCAAACATAAAGAAAAGGGTGCGACTCGGAAAATATCGTAATACAATCAGTACAAAAATGTAACTGATACTGCCGTAGTGAAAGAGGGGTCGGGTAGATGACACACCAAACCCATCTTGTGACATGCAGTACGTTCTCGATTTAGGTAAACACAATTTTCTTAACGTTAGAAAATAGTTTTGTTAAAACGAAATAGCTGCTAAGTAGAATTCAAACAATAATAAAAGCCAAGGTCACAGAGTCAGGGATGACCTCACGTTTGCTATCCTGTAACGACTTTCTGGGGAAAAATATGTGACCTTTTATTCTCTGCAAATGTCAATATGAAGGCCATAATTCTCTTGAATATCATTCCTAGAGTACGTAACCCTTAGAGTAGTGTTGTCTAGTGTTCTACTTCTTTATTTCTTACGAGTGCCTGATAACATACCTTTATGTTTGTCTAATATTTATTTACTGTTTACAGGCTTCGGGTTTCCCTTCCTTATGTGTTATAAACCCTTAGAGTACACGTGATCAACTGTGTAAACAGCTAGTTTACAATTTAGTTGATTTATGTCTTTTTACATTCCCGGTTTAAATTTAGCGCTTGTGATCAGCCTTGAAATACAAATACAGGAAAAAAAAATGATCGACAAGTGACCTGTTTAGGTTACTATCATGAGTGCACGGGGTTGAAATAAACAACAGTGTATTGTTCTTCGATGAAACCCTAATAAGTCGCCCACATCGCTAGGATTAGGATTAAGTGTAGGGTCAAGAGTTAGGTTTAGGATTCCTAAACACGCGTCTCACTATTGTACAGTTCAATCAGTGCGTTGATATAATACACGTGACTGATATCTCAAAAGAAATGAGTGTGTAGGACGTACGTTTTTTAAGGACCTAAAGTAGTTTGGCGTGTGACACAGAGTTTATGATCATGTTATCGTCAATTTTGATTGGTTTGTTTCAGGCGAATATTGATCAACCAGAAATCTGTCATTCACATGATAATTCATTTCTTTTTTGGAAATACTCGTACGAGTGGCTCAGAACTGGTGAGTAAATTATAGAATAACAAATGCAATAATTATGTGTACCTTTTACCCATAATATGGGCCTAGCTATAATATTTATTGTCATACTTCTCCTATCTAACTCCTCTCTCTATATATATACACACATACAAATGTGCATTGGATCCCGCTTTACGATATTAATTTGTTCCGGGACATCATTGTACGCTGAAAATATCGGTTACATGTACGAGTTAATACTTGGGTTCTAGTAATTTTTTTATGACATCCTGGAAGTTGACAGTTTCGCCATACAAGCAAGCAATTGTATCCCTCCAAAATATTCTTTTTTATGGAATAAAGGATAATAAGAAATTAACACTAAGAAATAGAACATTGAAAAACAGGCAATTATCACATGCTGGAAGAAGTGAGAAGAATAGGCTGGCGATGGACACAGATGGAGGAAACCTGTAATAGTATTTCAAGACAGTCTTTGATCTGGTTCCCTTAGAGTAGGATAGGTACAGGCAGACGGAAAACCACACAGAGAAGAGAACAGGGGACGGACATGAAAGGAGTGAGGAAGACATGGAAAGACCTTGAGTCGATTGACATGGGACAAGAAGATTTGGCAGAACTTTATTGAAGGCTTATGCCCCTTTAGGAGCTGAATTGTAGTACTGACGATGGAAGAAGTGCCTCTGACAGGCCGACACAAGAAGATTGTTGTAACCACGTATATGTCATGCTTGACAATTTGCTTACCTTATCGTTGTTACTACTAAGTGACGTCATGCACAAACGCGTTCAGAGAGAGTGCTATGTGGTACACAAAAAACACCAAAAAGATTAATTGAAGTGCTGAGAACGACTTCTACGGAATGCTTTTTCAAAGTAAATGGAACAGTTGTAAAACAGGTCCATAGATTCAAATACCTGGGCACTTTAATCAAATCGGATGGATGTTGTATCTCAGAAGTGATGTGTAGAATATACCAAGTAAATGCAGTATTCTATATAAAACGAAAAATATTTTGTGCAACAACTTTTGTTCGGTGGAAGTAAGAAAGAGAGCTCTTCAGAGTTATACAGGACCAATCCTGACATATGAAACTGATTTATTTACAATTAGTAAACAATTAGGAAAATCATCATATGTGACACAGAGATGTAGTTTTACAGAAGAATGTTAAAAATAACATGAGCAGCGAAAATGGGAATGTCTAGAAAGAGGCCAACGTGCAAAGGAAATTTATTCCTCAGGCTAGAAACGAGCAATCCACTTTCTTTAAGGCATGTTATTACAGGAAGCTGGTGTATATGGTGACAATAGGACAGATAGAAGGAAATAGAGGTAGGGAACTACAAAGAGAGAATATTCTGGACAGTTTGAAATCATGGCATGGAAAGAAGTCAACAAGAGATTTGATCAATAGAACTGTAGATATGAAATTATGTTATATAAAGGTATGTCACACAGTTTAAATAAATACTGCATTAATATTTAAACAAGAATATCAGCTTTGGCTATTTTGTCCTGTATTAAATTTTATGTTTGAAAATATAAAAAAATTAAAGTTATTTACAGATTTCCCGTTCAAAGAACAGGCAAGGCCTCTAATATAATAATAAAGTAGGATACTTTTCGTAAAAAACATAAAGAGAAAATAGGTCACACCAAGGACAAGTTCGTGTCACTCTAAGTAATGGTTTCGCTACGCTCTTGAGACGTGTAAATAAGTCTTTCCTGTAAACATGTGTATTGATTTACTGGTTCTGGGAAACCATGTGACTGGTGTTTTCCTCGGGAAAGGATACAAATACAAATACGAGCAATTAACCAGTTAAAACAAAATGGGTTTGAGATATAGCGGGCTCTTTATACTGCATGTCATGATGATAGCACTATTTAACCTGCCATCATTTCATCCTTTGACATTCCATTTCCATTTCATTGAATCTTTGTAGTCAGACTTATCTAGATGCATTAACAACGAAGCCACGAAGAAACCATTCAAAAATGACGTGGGGAAAAAAAAAATAGAATGAAATGTGGCGAATTAACTCTTGCATTGCATTTAAACACGTGTCCGGATATCTTTTAAAATCTTGCCTAATGCGTAAAACAAACCCACGCACTCAACAAAATGTCCAAATAAACCTTGTATTACTCCGTCTGCAAATTCATTATTTAAGGCGTATCGATGTGGGCGACTAAATCAGTCAACGTGTCAATAAATATTTGGACGAAATGGGACGTTGTTCTAAATTAAATAATTGTGATCATTTATTAACTATGGCAATTTTTATTTTATATTGTATTGTATATTGTACAGATCAGTTTGACTGCAAATTTAAATTAACTCTATTCAGTATGATTGTTATGTATAAATATATGATAGTGATACTTGTTCATACATAATGATGATGATATATGCGTAATTGGAATGGGAAAAATCTCGAAATTTAGTTTTTAAAAAAAAGCTGGTGAGAAAATTTCCGACATATCTACTATCTTAAATAAAATGGCACGGCCTGCGCGTTTTTATCATGGATGTGCAATTTAATTTTCATGATGCGAATAGCACGTATTCCCCACCCCCTCTCCCCAAATGGTTGGGAATATGTTTCGTGCAAGGTTTTATTTTACCTTACTCATTGTGACGTATAATGGAAATGAAGCCCCTGTATCCGACAGCCTTTCGTGACCTCAGCGTAGTTTTAACATTTGCTAACCAAGTCACGCATTTCTCTGCTTGTCTGACTCACCCTTTAATCCACGCCTCTTTTTACTTGACCATATCAAACAAACTTGTTTACCAACTTTCACAACCTGTCATTCATAGCAGGGGGCGAACCACGTTCGTTTACGCATGTTTCTCACGCGAGCGAATCTGTCAATATTACGATGACGAGCAGATCGCACGTGGAAAAGACGTGGAAAGGTAACGGCCTTTGAAGACTCTCTATAAGGGCAGCAAATCCTTTGATCTCAAGAAACAGGAAAAATCTCAGACGGGAGCACGCTGCACGGGTTTAGCTTTTGTTGTCGATTAGCAACGACCGGCAGAAGCGACCGTTAAACCCTTGATCTGGGAAGCGTAGTTTCAGATTTCTATGCTGGGAAACAGAGTGTGAGAATTCACATCTTCTAGAGATCATAACAACATGATCGTATATAAACTGCGCCTTTCTAAAATCATTATCAGAGTCGCTCAGAATTTTTTCAGAGAGTCTAAACACGTTATCTAGAACCAGAGGGAATAGATGTGTTAATAGATCGTGGTGTTTCTTTCTGGATTTCTTGTAATATATAAATTTGTGATTAAGCGTTTCAAAGTGTTAACAGTTTTAGCATCTTAAATTCACGGTGATTTCCTAGGTGTTAAGACTAGCGAATTAAAAAAAACGCGTAGCTATTTTTATTCCAGATGTTTCAGTTGGAACGTAAATTTAATCACCCGCTATCACACAGAAAGAGACGGTTTAGTCGACTAATAAATACAATAGGCGACTGATAATTGACGGAATACAATTCACTTTTATTTCATTGTGTGTAATGTAGTAAGTGACTGTGTTTGACTATCTGATACGACTAAACAAACAGACGCCGAAAATCTAATAGTTATAAAATGAAAGGCGATATTTGTTGAGTGCGCGTAGGAAATTTAATCATAATTGACATTATGCGCTGATCGTTGACCGGAGCAGGAGGGGAGAAAAGGCTGCATGCCCCAACCAAACTTGTACCCGCTAAGCGACGCGCGATAGGATAGGTTAGACATAACGTGCGCCTTTTAACTATAACCAGGACTGACGGAGAGGATGAGAGATTGTCGCGTCCCTTTCCTATATATATATATATATATATATATATATATATATATATATATATATATATATATATATATATATATATATATATATATATATATATATATATATATATATATGTATTATTATTAGCAGTAAATTTTGCATAATGTTCTTATATCCTTAGGCAACCTGATCAACATCGACCAGCGGTCTTTTATGTGGCTATATCTTGGGCCCTGTCTCCATTTTTACTGATTGGATTAAAGTTGTCTTCTGTTGGCTGACGCGCCTTCAAGTTTTCAGTTGTGAACCGGACGGGCCACAGAGACGAACGAACATTTTAATAGTAAATTTTAACTGGACTTACAAAATACCCAGATATATTTTCTTGCATTTTTATCACAGGTTAAAATTGTGGTGAAATAACAGTAACTATTCTCCCGACTTCTGATAGTCGTTTTCCGACAGGATATTTATCCAGGAGAGTTACGCTATTTCAGAATCGGCACTCACCAGAGCCAACCGATATGATTTACCAATCAGTCATGTACCATCATCAGTAACAATGTTTAGCAACTAGCTGTGTCCAACTACCAGAAGTATTTGTTTTTCCATTCTTCTTGCTGTGAACACTAGATCTCGATTTTTTCTACCATTACCTATTCGAGGTGACATTATCGATCCAGGATTACCTCACCAAACTTGGCGTCCACCTTATAAAGTTATTGTCAAGGCTGGACTGGGGCCAAATTTGGGACGGTACTCTGACACTATCAATATCGATAAATATATTCAGGATAACTGTACATTCCAGAAAATATTACCAAGGTTAGGTAAGGAGAGAGAGAGAAAGAGAGAGAGAGAGAGAGAGAGAGAGAGAGAGAGAGAAAGAGAGAGAGAGAGAGAGAGAGAGAGAGAGAGAGGCCACATATGTCAGAGAGAGAGATTGAATATTTTCTTGTTACGGTAGCTTGTACCAAACTAGTTATTTTGCTTTTTAACTATTGTCTACTTGACGACTTTGCACGTATTAGGAATTTTGTTTCTTTACTGTGTATTCTGTAACCTATTTGTTGCGTGCATATTTTGACGCACATATTACAAAAATCGATATGGCTATTTAATATGGAAAAGATATAGACATTCATTCATTTGTGTATGAAAATGCTGTCTATGGTAAAGCGAGATAATTCATGATTGATTTGCTCTTTTGATTATAGGAGTAATCGTTCTTGATATTGATTCGGCGCATGGATATGACACCCATGTCCGTACTTATTTGTTAGGGCCAGAAAATATATTAATTTGCTTATTATGTTTATGGCCTGAATTCATATGTATTACATATTATTAGTACAAGTAGAATCAGTCCTATATTGTATATTTTGGATGGGTAGGCAGGACTATATTCTTGTTATGCCGCTCTAGCGGAAGTATGAGTTGTCTTGACAAGTAGTGATGAGTTCCGATGTACCGTTACAATGGCGGGTACGCATTTTCAAGGGCTGGTATATTCTTTAGGAAAAATGATTTATGAAGTGGTTTTTCTTCTATAGGAGATTGTGTCTCTACTAGAGTTTGTGTTAGAGACTCTCCTAATGTACGGTACCATGTATGATTCGGACTCCAGGTAATTCCAGACCCTATTTTTGATGATCTCATGTCGGTTAGACCTAGCTGGAATTTTGTGCTTCGCAACGCTAGGGTCACATTTGTATCGACGAAGATGACGGGCTTCCATACAGTAATTATGTCTATGTGAAGTAACTGGATTACTGTAGATCTGTATGGAGGAACTTTAAGAAATTATTCTTATACATTTCAAATTAACTTTGGCTTAGATATACCCTCCTGTGAGTGAGTGAGCGACGACTCAGGAAGGCGGCCATGTTACATTCCTGTCATCATATTTTTGAATCACTGTCCAAAGAACGGGGCATGTATCTTATTATTCGGACAGTGGCAAGGAGATCTCAATTTTGATAGAAACCCCTTATCGTGGTTTCATAATATGATATAAACTATGAACATAAAGCAACTTTAGTTACTTACCGATCCGCCTTCACTGACGCGCTTAGTCAGATAGGGGATGCGGCCATTATGTATCATGACATTGGAAGCTATTGATGTACTACCCATTATTTATGAATGTGTCATGACTTGGGATCTACTATGTATGCCTGCAAATTGATGTGTCAACCTGTACCCATGATTTACTCGTTATGTCCCAGTGTGTGCGTCTAAATAAACTGTGTAAACAAAGATTCCAGCAGTCTGCATTGGTGCCTTGTAGACACAAGTGAATGAGTGTTTAGATTGGTCAGAACACGAACAGTACACCATTCGCGTTAATCACACTCTACACTTCTACTCCATATCTACACCATCCTGCGTCGGTTGAATTGACCAAGTTTAGGGCCTGCTTCCCCTGGAGCCTTAGAGGGAAACTACTATTTACAGCTGCCTTTGCCTTCCCTAACTTAGGACTAGGGTGAGTTACCCATTTACAGCTGGGTAGACTGGAGCATGCCTGATCTCAACAACTCTGTACACTACAATGGACATATACAGTAGTGGCACCACAAACAACATGTTACAGTGATTGATAGTGGAGCTTTACAGAAGAAAGAGAATACACCACACTTCTTTACAGACTGACATTTTACAGTGTGGACACAATTTTACACTATTGCTAACCTTTTTGACCTTTGGGGTTATTAACTTGGTTGGGTTCTTATCTTCTCAACGAGGGAAGGGCATAGGTATTCTGTTATTTTTTCTATGCATGTAATTCGGATGTATCTAATCTTTATTTTTAATAGAATTTCGATGTTATAAAGATTAATGATAATAAACAACAAAAGAACTACTTTGTGTGTGTTGGTCAGACCCATACCCATTTAACCATAGCTTTTTCACGTTTGTGTGTCTTGTTGTCACATAGCTGTATGTGTGGGTGTATGTGTTTAGTAAACTTATATTTCTCAATATAATGGGGTGAAAGATTGTCTTCCACTAAATTATAGTCGTATAGATAGGCTGGACTAGAGAAACTACTCAACCCAGAGACAGATTTTCTCCTTAACTATTCACTGGTGAAAACTCTATTTCTTGCACATTTACTTCTCAAGTACATCACCATCTTCAATACTCAGGCGGGACCCTACATAACTAAACCTATCTATGCACGACACTCATTTTACTTAGACAATTGGTAAATGTACGGTATCTCACTGGGCTATATATAGGACAATCTTTTTTTATGCAACATATATGGGCAATGTTACAAAGGAGTAAACACAGGGAACAGATGTGAAACAATATGAATGCACGCTCATGCTTAAAACATTTGAACTAATTAACAATACATTTTCATAAGCTTTAACTGTAATGTGAGGATGGGGATTAAAGCAGAAATAAACTGTGTGTTTGTGTAGCGAGATTTGGTAAACACTTGCTTGGTTGTAGCGCGACACGCCCACGCGACACCCACACACACCAGCGCAAGGTCAGCGCTGCGGTCTTTCTTTGAAGTTGGTAGACAGCGGAAATGTGACTTACGGTTAAAAGCCATACAGTATTACTGAAGAATGAGGAAATAGCTATATAGGAATGTATGGCCGACTTTAAAAGTTTGCATTTACTGGACATTAAATTATTCACTACAGGAGAACGCATGGTTGGAATAATATTAAATAAATATAACTCAACAAAGGAGATAGGCTAGGAATTATATCCAAAAGGATATTATTCAAATATAAATAGTTTTAAAGATAATTAATATTTTTCACCTTCATCACATCGGCTAAAAGTTAGCTAATAATCTTTAAAAATTTATTACACTAACAAGCCTCAACGGAATTGTATAAAACTTATATGTAATGAAAGCCCCATATGGGGAAAAGGAAATGATATATAGGAAGGAAGGAAGGAGATAAGTGTGTGAGTGACAGAAGAGAAAAACGAGTACAGGAAAAGCACAGATTGTTTCAAATAGCTTCAAAACAGGAGATGAAACTAAAATCTTTTGGGGAATTTGGGAGCTGCTTTCTCGTACGCGCGAGAGACTGAAATATAAGGACAGAGCGGCGCATTGTAAATCACACACCAAATCCAGAAGCCAGAGTGAGAAACTGGAGGACAGCCTCTGCAAGAAAAGTTCTATTTTCACGCTGCATGCAGGGCAGATTAAGTTAAGCCAATACAGTCTCACCGTGAGCTTATTAATCCTAAGAGGGTATGTAAGTTTATTAAAAAAATATATGTATTACTAATATCATTTTATTTCAGATTTTATTTCTGATTGATTGTAGCAGATATAATAAAAAAGGGAATGACGCTAACCAGAGATAACCTTCACCGGCATTGTCAGGAAGCATAACCATTAATTGGTTAGCCAAATATATTATGGCTAATTCTTGCCTGGAAGCTTACGACATACCAGCAAGTACATAAGTGACTTGACATCCATAAGTGGAAGGCAAAGGTTATATCGTACCCATGTATCATAACATGTGATTTATTCATGTATATTGTTAATTCTGCACCTTATACATTATCTTATCATGCTATCTCTGTAATATACTACCATGATTCATTCATTTACATACAAACACTGAAGACATGGTCGCATCATGAACAGCAGAGGGTGGTGAGATTGTTAGAACAATGGCCACCTATTACTTCTTGTTCCAGGTTTTTATGATCAATGTTTATGATCATTCCTGATCGAGAAACTAAAGACTTGAAGAAGTTGATCCAGCTCACTGAAGCCTAGAGGTCAACCAAACTTCAACACCTTAGTCCCCCGTAGTTATAGGGCGGGCTGAAGGAAAGTCTTCCGTACTCCAGTGTGTCGGAGGAACCTCGAGCAGACGTGGATAAAGTTGAGTTTATATATTTCCATCCAACAAATCCTGTGAGCAGTTCTAAAACGACTTTCTAATGATGAAAACTAGATGGCAAGAGATAATGTGACAAACTTGTTTTATAAATTCAGTGGAAGATAAATCCAAGACTTTTTCTATTAGTTATTTTAATTTGTAACTGTAAATAATCATACATTTTACCATCTTCCAACACCCATTTATCATTACAAGAATATATAGATGTACATAATAAATTGGATAATTGTACTCATTTGACTTGTTAAATTTTTAACTGTTAAATTTTGAGTTACTTTTTCTAATTTAATTATAATATCACATAGGGTTACGATAGCGAAGTAGCATCTTATACTTCTGAAGCCTAAATCTATTGTCCAGCTCAGAGTATTCACAGCTGTAACTCACTTGTGATACCAGTGTACTTCTCGGGCACTGGAACTTCATACTTTCTGGAGAGAGATTCTACTTCTGCTCTACCACTACTATCATACTAGGAAAACCTTTCGCTACATTGGGGGCTCTTTCGCGGGATATTATTTTGTATCCTGGGCCACTATCTATGTATTCTTCTATCTTGAGCCACAAATAGTTTGTAAAAATAAATTTTTTTTTTTTTTTGAAAAAATTCTAAAAACTTAGAAATTTGTTTGTAATAGTAGTACCATTGAGTACGAAGTAAATAGGAAACGCTCACAAGGTTTTAAGGATTTGTCTTGTTCAAAGTAATTAATTGATTTTAATTAAGTTAGTTTGTTAGTGAAGATAAAATTATATACCCTCTGGTAAGTAAGCATCATGGCTGAATTGGTGAAGTTTAGAGCTGCGATTATGCAGGAAGGAAAAGACTTGGGTATGACAGGAGATGCTCTAATTCGATATATCACAACTGAAGTGGATAAATATTTAGATAGAGAGACCAAAAGAATGGAAGTTGAGGCTGAAGCTAAGAAATTAGAGGCAGAAAGAGAGACCAAAAGAATGGAAGTTGAGGCTGAAGCTAAGAAATTAGAGGCAGAAAGAGAGACTAAAAGAATGGAAGTTGAGACTGAAGCTAAGAAATTAGAAGCAGAGAGAGAAGCCAAAAGACTGGAAAGAGAAGAAAAGAGACTAATTTTGGAAGCTGAAGAAAGAAGGTTACAAAGAGCGCATGAGTTAAGTTTAAAGGAACTTGAACTCCAGGGAGCAGCTAGCAATCATGGTGCTAGCTCACCTCACTCTGAGAGTAGCTCCAACCATAGCGCGGCAAATGGAGCCATGAGTTTCCACCTGGATCCATTTATTGAAAAAGAGGACGCCATTGAGTCGTACCTGGATAGATATGAGAGACTGGCCTCTACCTATGGATTGGAAAAGGAAAAATGGAGCCTTAAGCTATCTCAGGGGTTGAGGGGAGTTTCATACGATGTTTATTTAAAACTCTCAAAAGAAGACCAGGAAGATTATGAAATCTTAAAACAAGCTTTACTGGTCAGGTACGAAAAGAATTCTGAATCTTATAGAAAGAGATTCCGAACTGCTAAGCTACTTCCAGGAGAAAACTATCACCAGTTTTCTGCCAGATTGGAAACTTATCTGACAAAATGGATTAGCTTAGGAAAGTGTCAAGATATAAAAAGAAATGGTCATGATGGAGCAACTGAGAGAATCCATGCCTCAAGAAATGAGAAAATTTCTTATGGAACAAGGAGCTGAGAGATTGGAAGATATTTTAACCATGGCTGAAAGATATCAAGCAGCTCAGTCAGAAGTATCAGGAAATAAGAAGAAGCAGGGTGAGAACTTCAAACCTTCACAAAACTTTACCAACTATGAACACAGGGACAATTCCAACAAGAACAAACACAGAACTGATTATAAAGACAAAAACCCTCTAGGATCAGAAAAGAAACCTCCAAGAAAGGAAGGAAAGTGGTGTAAATCTTGCCAAATGAGTAACCACAATACTGCGGAATGCAGACGGAAAAACCCTCCTCATCACGCTGCATGCCTTACAACAGAGAACAAGGGAAGGAAGGACCTGGCAGATAGTCAGAATGACCTCCATCATCCCCCTGTCTGTGAGGAAGTGACCTTGAATGGCACCCAAGTACTGTGCTTATATGATACAGGCTTGGACTTTGACTCAGTAGTGTGCTCTTCTCTGGTGAGTCCGGAACAGATAACCACAGAAACAGTGGAAATCAGAGAACCAGTCAAGGGAGCAGGAACCATGACACTGCCCATAGCCCGAATCAACATAAGATCTCGCTATGTGGAAGGAGAGATCAAAGCAGCAGTGATGGACAACCCTATCTACCCATTAATACTGGGATGTAGATATGTCTTTCTAGGAGAACCTATAAGACCCATAGTGATGGCAACAGTCCAGACCAGGGCAAGCTCTAAGAAAGAGGAGGACACTATCATCAATACTCATCCAGAAGAGATGAGAAAGGCTCAAACTGCTGACAGTACATTGAAGCCTTGCTTTGGCAAATTACCTAAAAGCCATAACCCTCCAGAGAAAGGAGACTTATATATGAAAAAAAGGCCTACTATATAGAAAAGCTGGAACAGGACCAAAAGGACATGGACAGCTTGTAGTGCCAAAATCATACAGGGAGCAGGTTATGAAGCTAGGACATGCTATACCCTTCAGTGGACATATGGGAATAGGGGCCACTGGACAACGGATAGCCTGTCACTACTTTTGGCCAGGGATCACAGAGGACATAAAGAGGTATGTGAGATCCTGTCCAGAATGCCAAAGAGTAGCTCCTAAACATAGGACTGCACCAGCAACACTGGGAGAAATGCCCATCATGGGAACGCCCTTCGAACGTGTTGCCGTGGATATTGTTGGACCCCTCAGTAGGACCAAGAAGAGAAATGCATATATCTTAACCTTGGTCGATACTTGCTCTATGTGGGGAGAGGCAGTAGCAATGTCATCGATAGATTCGAAACATGTGGCAGAGGCACTGTTAACAATATTCACCCGATTAGGTTTCCCACATCAAATATTGACTGACAATGGTTCTCAGTTTAGGGGAAAGCTAACACAAGAAGTATTCAGGTTATTTCAAGCTAGACATTATCACTGTAGCCCGTACCACGCCCAAGGGAATGGTCAAGTAGAGCGGTTCAATGGCACGCTCATTTCAATCCTTAGAAAGTTGGCTAGTGAGAAACCTGAAACTTGGGACACATACTTACCCTCAGCACTATTTGCCTATAGGGAAGTCCCACATAACTCCACAGGATTGGCTCCAGCTACATTGTTGTTTGGACGACCAATCAAAGGTCCACTGGAAGCATTGTTGCGGACATGGACTGATGAAAAAGCAGAAGAAACCGTGACTTCTTCATACCAATACGTCAACGAGTTGACATCTCGATTGAAAACAAGTTGGAAACTGGCAAATGATAACTTGAGACAGGCCAGGAGGAAGCAGGCTGCTTACTACAATAAAACAGCAAAAGATAGGGAACTTGAGGTGGGAGAAAAAGTTCTGTTTGTACTGTTGCCCAGCAGCAATAATAAATTGCAAATTGGATGGCAGGGACCCTACGTCATATTGGAAAAAACTTTCCCGGACCAACTATAAGATTGACAAGAAAGGAAAGGAGAAGGTGTATCATGTCAACCTTCTTAAAAAGTATTATGACAGGGAAGCATCAGAAGTTGCCCATATCATGACCCTGGCCATTGCAACAGAAATGCAGGATGAACCAATTTCCTCCATGGAATACCCCCTATCAACTACGGAAAGCTATGCTCAGGTTAATGTGAGTGAACATTTAACTCTTGAGCAGAGGAAAAAGGTTCAGGAGGTGTTAGAAATCCATGCTGATGTACTCACAGATAAGCCGGGGTGTACTAATCTGTTAGAGTATGACATGACGATTACTGACCCTACACCAGTTTGTATGCGGACATACCCTATACCTTATGCTAAAGGACAGGCACTCAAGGATGAGATTGATTATCTCTTAAAAGAGAAAATTATTTCAAAGTCTGAATCTCCCTACAGCTCAAGTGTGGTGCTATTAAGGAAGCCTAGTGGTGAACACAGGTTATGCATTGATTATAGGAAACTAAATGCTATCACTGAATCTCAGGTAGACCCATTACCTGACACCAATCAGTTGTTTGCTACATTGAGTAAGGCTCGGTATTTTTCAAAAGGAGATCTAAGCAAGGGATACTACCAAATACCAGTGAAACCAGAAGTTAGGAAACTGTTAGCCTTTAGTACACCGGATGGACATTACGAGTTCAATGTACTCCCATTTGGTTTAAAGAATGCTCCAAGTATCTTCACCAGAATGATGAGGAAATTGTTGGAACCATTACAAAATCCTCATATCACCAACTTCATGGATGATATTCTGATTGCTACCACTCCATTCGAGGAACACGTAGTAGCACTCTCACATGTTGTTAGGTAGATTAAGAGAAACGGGATTGACAGCACGCCCAACTAAGTGTCATATTGGATGTGAGACATTGGAATTTTTAGGTCACACTATCTCTACAGGGCAAATGTCTCCGGACCCAAAGAATGTAGAGAAAATGAGAAAAGCACCAAGACCACAAACTAAGAAGGATGTAAGATCCTTTGTGTCACTGTGCGGGTTTTATCAGAAATATATACCCCATTTTAACTCATTGTGCGCGCCATTAACCGACTTAACCAAAAAAGGTCAGCCGGATAAAATACAATGGACTGTGGAGTGTGAACAGGCTTATACAGAGTTGAAAAATAAGCTGACAAATAAACCTATCCTTGCCCTTCCCGATCTCACACAAGAATTCGTACTAAGAACGGATGCTAGCAATGTAGGCATCGGAGCAACATTACTACAGCGGGCAGACACACCGCCACATATGCTATTACCAGTAGCTTTTGCCAGTAGAAAGTTAAATACAGCTGAGAGAAATTATTCTACCGTTGAACGTGAATGCCTCGCTTTGGTCTGGTCGATCAACAAATTCGCCCCTTTTCTTTACGGGAAACACTTCATTGTGGAAAGTGATCACCAGCCTTTGATGTTTTTAGCAGTGTCTAAAAAATTAAATTCACGACTTTTAAGGTGGAGTTTACTGTTATCTCCATATTCGTTCAATGTGAGATACATACCAGGACGGGACAATCTTGGACCCGATTTTTTAAGTAGGCATCCTATCAAAGGAGATATAGAGAAACAGAAAATTAAGGAGGAACTGCAGCATGTGTTACCAAAAAGTTAACCGTGCAGGCACTGTTTTAAAGAAGAGGGCTCTGTAGCGAGATTTGGTAAACACTTGCTTGGTTGTAGCGCGACACGCCCACGCGACACCCACACACACCAGCGCAAGGTCAGCGCTGCGGTCTTTCTTTGAAGTTGGTAGACAGCGGAAATGTGACTTACGGTTAAAAAGCCATACAGTATTACTGAAGAATGAGGAAATAGCTATATAGGAATGTATGGCCGACTTTAAAAGTTTGCATTTACTGGACATTAAATTATTCACTACAGGAGAACGCATGGTTGGAATAATATTAAATAAATATAACTCAACAAAGGAGATAGGCTAGGGATTATATCCAAAAGGATATTATTCAAATATAAATAGTTTTAAAGATAATTAATATTTTTCACCTTCATCACATCGGCTAAAAGTTAGCTAATAATCTTTAAAAATTTATTACACTAACAAGCCTCAACGGAATTGTATAAAACTTATATGTAATGAAAGCCCCATATGGGGAAAAGGAAATGATATATAGGAAGGAAGGAAGGAGATAAGTGTGTGAGTGACAGAAGAGAAAAAAAACGAGTACAGGAAAAGCACAGATTGTTTCAAATAGCTTCAAAACAGGAGATGAAACTAAAATCTTTTGGGGAATTTGGGAGCTGCTTTCTCGTACGCGCGAGAGACTGAAATATAAGGACAGAGCGGCGCATTGTAAATCACACACCAAATCCAGAAGCCAGAGTGAGAAACTGGAGGACAGCCTCTGCAAGAAAAGTTCTATTTTCACGCTGCATGCAGGGCAGATTAAGTTAAGCCAATACAGTCTCACCGTGAGCTTATTAATCCTAAGAGGGTATGTAAGTTTATTAAAAATATATGTATTACTAATATCATTTTATTTCAGATTTTATTTCTGATTGAATGTAGGAAGTATAATAAAAAAGGGAAATGACGCTAACCAGAGATAACCTTCACCGGCATTGTCAGGAAGCATAACCATTAATTGGTTAGCCAAATATATTATGGCTAATTCTTGCCTGGAAGCTTACGACATACCAGCAAGTACATAAGTGACTTGACATCCATAAGTGGAAGGCAAAGGTTATATCGTACCCATGTATCATAACATGTGATTTATTCATGTATATTGTTAATTCTGCACCTTATACATTATCTTATCATGCTATCTCTGTAATATACTACCATGATTCATTCATTTATATACAAACACTGAAGACATGGTCGCATCATGAACAGCAGAGGGTGGTGAGATTGTTAGAACAATGGCCACCTATTCCTTCTTGTTCCAGGTTTTTATGATCAATGTTTATGATCATTCCTGATCGAGAAACTAAAGACTTGAAGAAGTTGATCCAGCTCACTGAAGCCTAGAGGTCAACCAAACTTCAACACCTTAGTCCCCCCGTAGTTATAGGGCGGGCTGAAGGAAAGTCTTCCGTACTCCAGTGTGTCGGAGGAACCTCGAGCAGACGTGGATAAAGTTGAGTTTATATATTTCCATCCAACAAAATCCTGTGAGCAGTTTTTAAAACGACTTTCTAATGATGAAAAACAACTTTCTAATGATGAAAAACTAGAATGGCAAGAGATAATGTGACAAACTTGTTTTATAAATTCAGTGGAAGATAAATCCAAGACTTTTTCTATTAGTTATTTTAATTTGTAACTGTAAATAATCATACATTTTACCATCTTCCAACACCCATTTATCATTACAAGAATATATAGATGTACATAATAAATTGGATAATTGTACTCATTTGACTTGTTAAATTTTTAACTGTTAAATTTTGAGTTACTTTTTTCTAATTTAATTATAATATCACATAGGGTTACGATAGCGAAGTAGCATCTTATACTTCTGAAGCCTAAATCTATTGTCCAGCTCAGAGTATTCACAGCTGTAACTCACTTGTGATACCAGTGTACTTCTCGGGCACTGGAACTTCATACTTTCTGGAGAGAGATTTCTACTTCTGCTGCTCTACCACTACTAATCATACTAGGAAAAACCTTTCGCTACAGTTTGTGTGGAAAAGATTATATATAATATATATATAAATATATATATATATATATATATATAAATATATATATATATATATAAATATATATATATATATATATAAAAATATATATATCTATATATATATATATATATATATATATATATATATATATATATATATATATATATTACTATATATATACAAGGGGATTGACATAAGTCTTGGGCCTGACCATGAAGGAGTCACAGGAGGAAGATGAAACTTGGCACATTTAATGTTCATCATATTTGCACTGAATGCGTAAAGTATGCGTTTGTTTCTTCAATGGGTTTTCCCGCTACGTTGCACGGCGCAATGTACCCTATTGACTGGATCTGCTGCTCCAAAGATTTGACAAAACAATGGAAAAGAAGGAGGCCAGAGTTGCCTGATATTTCAGGGAAAAACACCTACAGAAATACACAGGGAGATGGAACCAGTGTTTCGTGATTCTTGTCCTTCATATACTTCGGTAAAAAACTGGTGTCAACAGTTTAAGTGCGGCCGCTAAAATGTTGCTGATCTGCCAAGATCTGGTAGACGAGCCTCAGAGTGCAATGATGAAAATGCAACAAGAGTGAAGAAAATCATTGACCAGGATCGAAAAATGACAATTGTGGAGATAGCTAGTAGAGTAAAACTAAATGAAAGAACAGTTTATAGAATTTTATACAACAGACTGAACATGAGAAAAGTGTGTGCACGCTGGGTTCCGCGACTGTTGACACGTGAACAGAAGCAAACGAGGGTAAACTGCTGTCAACAGTTGCTCAAAAAGTGTCAGTCAAAAAATTTTTTGGAGACCATGGTGACAGTAGATTCGACTTGGGTACACCATTATGACCCCGAATCCAAAATTGCCAGCATGGAATGGAAAACCCTTGGCTCCCCAACACCTGTCAAGCCGAGGGTGCAGAAATCTGCAGGAAAAGAGATGCTGACTGTTTTTTTTGGGACGGCAAAGGTGTCCTTTTGAAAGATTATCTGCCTCGTGGCAACACAGTTAATGGACAGTACTATGCACATCTTCTCACAAAACTAAGAACGGTTGTGACCAGGAAACGAGGGATAACGCGCACTCAAAATCTTCCTTTGCTTCAAGACAAGGCGCCCTCTTACAAAGCACGGCTTGTGCAGCTAGCAGCCACCGATTTGAATATTGAAATTCTTCCACACCCACCAGATGCTCCAGATTTGGCTTCATCAGACTTTTTTCTATTCCCAAATCTTAAAAAAACTGCTAAAAGAAAATCATTTTGACAGCGATGAAGAGGTTATACTGGCATGTGATGACTGGTTTAGTTTGAAAAATAGGGTGTTCTACTCCCAAGGTCTTTTCAAGGTCAAGCAGAGATGGCAGAAGTGTGTCAATTCAGACGGTGGCTATATTGAAAAGGAATAAACACTATACAAAATTTCAGCTCTCTGTGACATGTCCTTCATGGTCAGGCCCAAGACTTATGTCAATCCCCTTGTATATATATATATATCTTGTCGGGGGGGGGGGGGGGGGGATGCAGTATTCGCTTCATGCTCCAAAGGAAGCGATGCGACAAGAGATATGAGGATGATGATGAGGAATTCGACGATTATGATGATGATGGTGACGATGATGATGATACGCTGTCCTGGCATATTTCCCTTGTGCTATGGACCACATTACCTTTACTTCATTCTAGATTTCTACATCAAAGGTTCAGGCCATAAAAAATTGGACTACAGTTCCGTTATGCCTGCCGTGGCAGACGACAGAAGGTGAGATTGCGCAACAACTGAAAAACATCATCGTGTGAAACAGACTTCCACAGGAAACATCACTGTCGGATGATATAAAATGATATAGCAAAGAATGCCCCCAGAGCGACCATTTGCAGCGGTGGTTCACGTTTCGTAAGCAGTGTTAAAAAGGCTACAGAAGAATCAAAAGTTCGCAGCGGGTTTTTTTTCGGTTTTTGCCTTCTCTTGGCGAGGTGCGTTCCTTTCAACCTATTTGGTTATATCGGAGCGCATTTACCCTCCAAAAATAAAGTCAACTATTGACTGCTAACCCGATTACTACGTTTCGCAGCAGGTTTACGACCTTGGTCTATTTATGTAAACGCTTTCGCGGTGCACGACCCAAGGACTATTTATAAATGCTTGTGCAATCCAGGCCCTTGTCTGTCTCTTTGACCCGCTCGTCTCACCCTTAGCATGTGACCAGAGATTCTTCATCTCCTTCGTTCTGTCTATCATCTGATGTCATTTATTCCTGTCCTTGAACTTCTGTGCAAAGTATGTGCAATCAGTGTGAATATCTTAGTGAACTTAATAAGAGGTATGAAACTCCACTGTGACTGAAATTGCTAAAAATATTGGTAGAGCAATATAAACAATTTTGAAATCAAGTAGCTGTCTCATTCAAAGAAAGAATTTCAAGATTTTCAAAGGCTTTCCAACGTATAAAGAAATAAGAAGAGTCATGAGTTCTTTCATTTTCTAAACCAGCAGATAACCATATAAATCTGCTAACTTGACTAATTCATTAAAAAAAATCAATCAATAACAATTTTAAAAGAAAAAAACGACAAACGAACCAGAAAATTCCAAAGTAATAATTATTTGCTAATATGAAACTGATGACTGAAGCGGTGTAGCGGAAGAGTCAAGCAATTTAAAAAAACCAAAAAAAAAAAAAAAAACACAACAACAACAAACCAACGATGTTAAATATCAACAATACTGTGGCTGCTGTTCTTGTGTGGATAATGGTAATCGTTGTCTTTTTAACAAGAGTCCAACTAACCCTTTAGAGCTGGGTTTCTTATCAGATGGTCTGGGACGGTATTGCGTCCGCTGCTTTGCAGTAGTGGTCCAACAGTGGCCAAAACTCAAGAGTTTCTAATATGGGCTTCAAATGTGTCTACCTTCGCACAAGATTACTCTTAGCAGATTTGTAAATAGAAGGGTAATGACGCTTCTATCTCAAAGGAATGTACACAAGATATTCAGATAAGCCAAAACAATGCTGCATTGGCTGAGCACGTTAAGTCTAGAATCTGACGACAACTTTTGTGAAGAATTAAGCAATGGTTAATCTTAGCTCGTTCAAGCCCCCACCTCTCATTTACTCAGTGGAATTCTTATTAATCTGGTACAGCTCTGTTTAGAGTGTGTTTAGTAAATTGACTGAGACAAACATGCAGTATATTTAAAATTATTAAATCGAAGTTAAATTTGTAAAATTACAAATAACAAAATTTTATAACCACTTAAGTTTTACTTACTTAGTCGTTCCTCTTCTACCTTGAGGTGTAGAGGTTTGTAAGAGAGAGCGCCATACTATTCTATCGGCTGTCTTCTTCCTGGATTGGTTTCATTCCAGTCCTCGGAACTTCAAAGATTGTCTAATGTTGTCCTCCCAGCGGACTTTCGGTCATCTTGGAGGTCTGAATCAGTGGCTCTTAGTTTCCCATGCTTGCCGTGGTAGCCGATCTTCTCCCATTCTGCAGACAGGGCCAAACCATCTAAGTTGGGATTGTTCTACTTGGGTATGCATTGGTTGGGTTTTTAGGCCTTGACGTATCGTCTGGTTGCGGACGTTGTCTCTTGTTGTTGTTTCAACCACCTTCCTCAGATACCTCACTTCTGAGGTTTGGATCTGGCTTTTGTGGGTTGTAGTCATTGCCCATGACTCGCATCCATACGTCAAGACTGGGGCATAGGTAGAGCGGTACACAGCCATCTTCGTTTTCTTACCAACCTCTCTCTTGCTGAGGAATCCTCGATTTATGGCCTGAAAAAGTCTCTCAGCTGCTGTTCTTCGGGTAGCCAACTCTTCCTTGATGCCTCCCTTCCGGTCTATGACAGTTCCAAGGTATTTAAAGGGGTCGACCTGCTCCTGGACCTGTTCTTCCAGCTTAATCTGATGTCTTCTTTCCTCTCGTGATATCACCATGATTTTTGTTTTCGAGCTGCTTATGATCATCTCTCTCTTCTCCAGCTCTTCCTTCCAGACTTGCAAGTTGGATTGAAGATGTGCTTCTGATTTAGCAATCAGGGCAACGTCATCAGCAAATGCCAGCTCTGAAATGCAGACCTGTCTCACCTTTCCAGTACCCCCTCGGAAACCTGCAGGACGCTTAGGAGTAATAGGTCGCCTGCTGCTCTCATTTACTTAACAATTTCCGGTGTTATGCTATTATGTCCTGCTGCTATGCACATCTTGATTTTCTCCAGTGCTGCCTTTAGTTTTTATATCTTTATGTCATCGTCATCACCATTGGTTTCCTCTTCTGTGCCAGTGGTTATGATTTCTGATGCTTGTCCTTGCTCACCATCCAGGAGTTCTGAAAAAATATTCTTTCCATTACTTCTTTTGGGGCAGAAAGCGATTTGCCTTGCTTGTCCGTTATAAATTTAAGAGGGCACTGTTTTTCCGTCCTCATATTCTTTAGGGTCTTATAGAATAATTGTTGGTTCTCTTGTGCATCGTTTTCTAGCTTTTCTCCAAATTCTTCCCAGGACTGTTTTGCTGCCAGCACCTTGCTCTTTGCTTCTGTTCTCAGTATCATATATTCTCTATATTTCTCCTACGAATTGTTTCCATGCCTTTTTCTTCTGTCTTATTTTCTCTTTAACCTCGTCTGTCCACCAAGGTGTCCTCTTTCTCTTGTTCCTAAGACTTAAATTTTAACAGTTTGAAAATAATTGAAAAGTTTACAAGGAAAGGTTCCTCATTGATTGATAGTAGGTTATATGAAAAAACTTTACGTTGGCAGCTTATATATTGCACTTAGCTGCCGGTGGTTGTTTCTGCTCCAGCGGGGTTGTTTCTTTTTACACTGCTCACGCTCGTCACTGGTCACGGTTGAGGGTGCAGCTCGTTCCCACGAGTGTCAGGGAGAGTCTACACATTTGGTCCTTAGTCTTAAAGCTCAGGCCACTGTTCCCTTCTTGTTCCAGAGATAGTACCCTACAACTGGTACCACCACCAACAACTTTGGTAAAAGAATAAAAACGAAACGCTCTCCTGAGTATTGCGTTTCGCGACACATAATTATGTATCCCCTTTCTTATTCCATCATTCTATTTAACTCAGAATTTACCCTCGATGAGAATTAAATTTAATCCCTCGGGATAAAACTTTCTTTACGTTTAAACTGAATAGCTTTTATATTGACTTAACATTTAAATTAAAAGGTTAATAGTACAGATAGAATATCGTGACATAAAAATCGAGCACCTTGATCGGTCCACTTTACTCTCACCGGGGATCCTTATTCTTCTTTAAATCGAATCGCTCAACGTGGTTTCCCAAAGGTTTCTTTATTAGCATGCACAAAGTTAACGCGCAAAAAGTCATGCCTTTCGCTAATCTGTCTTGTTTCTAGTTTAGCCACGCCTACCTGTCTTTTTTTCATAGCGATATCAATACAGCTATCCCGAGTTCTATGTCCTTCCTTCAAAAGGAGCAGGCGAAGGCTGTCAGATTACTTCACCACGCAGCACCTTGTCCCTGAAAACACGGGGGGGGGGGGGGAAACGGGTTTTGTAGTTCTATGAGAGAGACACGGGGAGGGAATATCAGAATAGGGGCGGGCTAATGGCAAAGGCCGGCTGTCAGATTACTACACGTCCGGCATTTTTGCCGAGATCTGAAAACCTTTTGTAGTTGATTAGCACCAAAAAACTGAGCTTACAGAGTACTCCTGTAAACGGATATGCGGTCGGGGAACGTGTGAATTTAAGCTTTCTTTCAGGAATCGAACGTAGATTTTCCCAAGAAACGTGCAGAGGCGTTAAATCTATCTTGTAGCTAACGATTTTTTCCCATTTAATATATGTATCCATCTCTTAAAATTTAGTTATCAGTCTGCATCAGGAATTGTTGAAATATTCTAGCTCGACTTCTTGGAGTTTATTATATAGAGAATTACTTAGATTCGTGGAGAGTTCATTTTCCCGTGTTGCGGTAATAATATATATATATATATTAGAACTTTGAGTGATTTAATGGTTGGGGTTTTTCATTGTATTTCACTGGAATTTTGTGTTAAGTTGAATAACGTATTGATTAAACTTATAGCTAAATTTTCTCCAGCTGTAACGCAATTTAGTTTCTCGTTTTTTCCCAGTGGGAGAGGCTTGGGTAATTATAGACGCTGAGCGAGTGATAGTTGTCGAAATACAATTATTTCTATTTCATCATGTGTAGGTTTTAAGTGACTGGTGTTCATGTATAGAGATGGAAGCGATGAGATTGGCTAGAAACTTATTTCTTAGGTTACCACTAATATACCATCTTCTTTTTATTTTTATCTCTCACTAATATGAGTGTTCACTGGATAGGTTAAATCAAGGACTTATTCTTTACCCCTCTTGACTACTCCCTACTCTCATTGTTAATTATTTTGATTTTTTGGGTAAATTACCTCTGTTGTGATCTTTCCTAGTTTCCCTATACCAGAGGGACGGCCTATTAGGTTGATATTTTCATTTCTTTATGTAAACTAAAATTTATTGATGTAAGGCTTTTCTTGATGTTGTGATATTTCTAGTGAAAAATAAACTTAATAAACCTTAAGCTATAGTGTTGGTCAAATCTCCTGCCCTTACATGTGATCCATAGTTTATCTGTTTTCACGTCTGTACGTATTTCTGTCACAAACTGTGTGTACTTGAGTGTAGTGTAATTGGAATCTGTACCCAGTGAGAAAGAGCGTCTAACCACAAAAAAAACATTCGTAAAAGATAGGCTGGATTAGAGCAATTACTCAATCCAAGACTGTTCTTTCTCTACACTATCATTCTCGCGAAACAGAGACTATTTCTTACACATTCCTCTCACACAGCTATCATTATCACCTCTACGAGAAAGGGACCATATATATCTCAGCCCTATCTCTCAAAAATTATGATAAATATGTTAATATTTACATTTCCACTGATTGAAAAGTGTTCACAATGTAAATTGAATATGTTTTCATTTATGCTTACACTGATTTGAAAAGTTAACATCGACATTTACACTGGTTTGAAGCTGTAAGTATTAAAATTAAAATGTACATCATTTCTTTTATCTTTCCCTCTCTGCTCCACATGGAACTTGGGACTACTGATACGTTTAGTTCTCCTTAAGAAACTTGCAATAAAGCAGTCGCCAGACCGTGCAGTGGTGGTTCATGAAATCATCATTCTATGTGCTGAGGTTGCCAGCCTCAAATGACTGGGACATCCACTAGCGATTTTCACATATTAATCACATGGTAATATATACATATTAGTTCCTATTAGTAATGAACATATAGAATGTAAAATAACAACTTACGTCAATCCTGGATCTCAGAATGAAGTTAAGGCACTAGCCGATGCCTTTTTACACGTGTACTTGGGGTCGTTAATTTTAACTTTAATTCCCTTTGTGACTTCGTGTGGTCAGTTTCCTCAGATATTCCCGGTTTCCTTATTTAAAATGATATATATTTCGTGGGATGTGTTTGTAAGTCCTGATAAATACTCCAATAAAAAGGTCCGGTCTGATAAAATGGAATTCTGAATTCTAAGCTTCACTCTAGCAAGGTATGGTTGTGTCGTCTTGGCAAGCGATCTTCACAGTGTCTTAACACTGAAGCGTGTCAGGTTATATTCCGGTCCTGCCCCCACATTTGTTTGTGACGAAGCTAAGAAAGTGCCAATCGTTTGAAAGAATATGGTTGGGGGAAGGGGGGATTTCAAAATATTTCTGACATGGAAAAATTTTGAAAGAAATTCAGAGTTCACCTCTTCCAAATATGGCATGAAAATATCCGACCCCTGGCAGGCGAACTCACCAGCACTATCTGTAAACTCATACGACAATGTGTTTCAGATGTAACAAATTATTAATATCTAAAGGAATCTTGTCATAGCAAATCGGACAGGAAGCGATTAGGTCATCCTTGTCTTTCCAAAATATGTCAACCAGACAAGTAATCTCTTATCTATCGCGTACCATGACCGTTTCAGCAATTACACGAATACGCTGGCGATTTTCGTGTTAGTCGGTAGCGGCCAAGGTTTGTCACGCAAGAATCACCAAGCCTTTCATTAATATTACCTATGCCGCTCCTTGCAAAGTTTTTAGGGAAGGGACGGATAACAAACAGACGTGATGACTTACCTCTGAGAGGAGTGAAAGTGTCACCGGAAAGCCTACTACTGATACTATAGTATCATTCGTACTTACTTAGTCGTTCCCCCTCTACCGTGAGGTGTAGAGGTTTGGAGGAGAGAGCGTCAGACTATCCTATCGGCTGTCTTCCTCCTGGCCTGGTTCCATTCTAGTCCTCGGTCCTTCAAACATTGTCTAATTTTGTCCTCCCAGCGAACACTGGGTCGTCCTGGAAGTCTGGATCCCTGGCTCTTTGTTTCCCATACTTGTCGTGGTAGCCGATCTTCTCCCATTCTGCAGACATGGCCAAACTATCTTAGTTGGGACTGTTCTACTTGGGTCTGCAGGGGGTGGGATTTTAGGCCTTGACGTATCGTCTGGTTGCGGACCATGTCTCTTCTTGTTACTTCAACAACCTTCCTCAGAAACATCATTTCTGAGGTTTTGATCTGGCTTTTGTGGGTTGTAGTCATTGCCCATGACTCGCATCCATATGTCAAGACTGGGACATAGGTGGAGCGGTATACAGCTATCTTCTTACCAACCTCTCTCTTGATGAGGAATCCTCGATTTATGGCCTGAAAAAGTCTCCCAGCTGCAGCTTTTTGTGTGGCCAACTCTTTTTTGATGCCTCCCTTTCGGTTGCATCATTTCGTTATTAGTTTTAGATTAGGAAAGAACAGTAATATTGTTAAAGACTTTACGGGAGTTGCTTAGCAACCGATGATGTAAATCAGAATCGCTGAGAACCTCCATCGTGAAGCATATGACGCCCAATAAAATAAATAAAGAAATATTAAACTAACCAACCAAAAGGTAGTAAAACCGACCACCGCTCTGAGATAGCAGATTTCGCATATCCGAAGTCAGTTGATCTACAGAAGCCAGTTTGTACGGACGTAGCCCAAGTCCATTCAACTGCTGGTCTTGAAGTTATCAAGATATCAACTCTGTGTGAAGCAGATAATTTTTACATAGTTGGGAATTCACATTACCCATAAGTACAGCTTCGTGTGACTTTTTCAATCTTCAGAATAAAACCTAGTTTGTCCAGAAATGCCTATATGTTGGGAAAACGATCTAAACTGAAAAGAAATGAAAACTTATATATATATAAGTTATATGTATATATGTATGTATGTATGTATGTATGTATGTATGTATGTATGTATGTATGTATGTATGTGTATATGTGTATATGTGTATATGTGTATATGTGTATATGTGTTTATGTGTATATGTGTTTATGTGTATATGTATATGTATATGTATATGTATATTTTATATGTATATGTATTTATATATATAATATATATATTTTAAATATATATATATATAAAATATATATATATATAACTATATAATATATATATATAAATATAAATATATATATTTATATATATATATTTATGTATATGTATTTATCATATGTATATGTATATATATGTCTATTATAAATATATAATATATATTTTGATATATATTATATATATTTATATATATATAAATATTAGAGAGATTTTTTTAGAGAGAGAGAGAGCCGCGGTAGCATAGTGGTTAGTGCACTGGCTTCCTAGCGCAGTGGTCTATGGTTCGATCCCCAGATGAGGCGGAAAAGTTTTTTAGGCCAAAAAACGGCTCCCGGCTCCTTTTTTTTTGGTTGACCCAGCCCCAAATGGGTACCAGAGCTACTCTGGGAAGGTTAAGGCGGCCGGCGTGATGCCGACCACATCACCCCTCGTGTGCCGACGGTCAAGATAATATGGGCCTAACACCATATTCCCAATATGCCTCAATGGGCGTGTAACGGGTTCCTTTACCTTTTTATATATATATATATATATGTCAACTACCAATTTATGCAATGGATTTAATCATGACATTAATTCAATACTTGGCTCGCTGCGCTAGGAGACGACCACAACATACAATGGGTGACACAGAAGAAAGATAACACTTTCTAAAGAAATTCCCTTTTAATATAACACTGCACACAGTATAGCCACACACGGCTGAAAACAGTATGGAATACATAAAACACTGCCCGAAAAACTTCTCGAATTAATATATCAAATTAATCTCACACATGACAGTATAACAGTACTATAAAACTTGGTACTGAAAATCGCTCACTATGGCGAACCAGAACTGCAATAATGGAAAACTCAATCCACTGGCAAATTATACCCGATGGCCTGACAATAGTATCACTGGACACTAAACCACTCCAGAATTATAATTATGTCCAACAGAATAAACCACTTTAGCAAACTCTTGGTCATAATCCATACTCAATGAAAAGGGAAACCAAATCATGTCCTTCTCGGACAAGCCAGAAAACTATCTCTGCCTTTCCCGCTTAATCTTTTTTCCACTTCCGTCCTCTTCACGTGACTCCCTCGTTTTCTAAAAGTTATCAGGGTTGCCCAAAACTCGCTGATAACGATGTCACCAACCTAGTTTTTCTGCCACCATAAAATACGTCGTGACATCCCCCCCCCCCCCCCCCCGAAAGAAAACGTAGTTTTCTTCCATCGGAGGAGTCCTCGCCCGACCACATACGGAGTTGGGACGAACCTATGCCATGCCAGCATCTCCTCATCTGCCTAGAGAGTGCCATAGTTCTCCACCACCATTGTCGGTCATGCCTTCCAAACCTATCCACCAAACACAATATGAGCATGAAATAAGCAACCCCAGGTACTGGTAGTCGTGAAAAATAACAACGACTGTCCACACCTGGTCTAACGAATACCGTACATAGAACATTAATTGTTATTCTTATCCAACCCAACATTTAATCTCCTAGCATCAACAATCATTTGTACATGCTATAAATATACATTAATTCGACTCTAGTGCAGATTGCCTTTATGGCACCAAAATACGTACATTGCAAAGCCTAACATAGTACAGCATAAACATGCATTGCACAGCATCACATGCTCTTTTACACGTTTTCAAAATCCTGATATTCATATCAGAATAGTACTGGGGGCGTGGGTCAGACTCTAAGGTTCGGCTCGCGTCAACCGAAACACCTTACTGAACACGAACCCGAAACCTAACCCTACTAATGCTGGACTATCAGAAGGTGGTTGTTAAGCAACGACATGTGCTTCCACCTTACTGCATCACGCGCACCCCCCCCCCCACTATTCGCAAAAGTCACTCGTGCCATTTTGGTATTGTCGTGCAAAGACAATACCTCCACACATCTAACTCGCGTGACCTCATCAAACACTCGTCTGAGTGTGCACCAACTAGCACTCAGGGGAACATTACGTACCCAAACTGTGCGATCACCAGCTATCGGATCCTCGTATAAGTTCCTACTTTCTCCCACAAGCATGTCCTTGTGGTACTTGCCGCGAAACCAAACGTCAACGATGTACATTCCCTGTGTGATTCCCCCTAGGGAGTTTTGGTAATGCTGAGTCCCACTGCTCCCATGCCACACCCCTAGGCATTATGGCACTCCCCGTAACTTTGCGCGACGATTATATATCGGCAATATGGTCTTCGTGAGAACGAAACGCGTTTCACACTCCCCTAATTGGAACGTGGTAGTCCCCATTGATACCTGCCTGGGGTTAAGGACTCCGCCTTTGCCCAAAGAACGTGTGTGCATTTCACGGTGTTTTGCCCGTAAGTGCCAGGACCTCCGTCGATTGCACGACCGACACATGCCCAACTTGTGGTACATCCAGTGTCCCTCATCACGTGTAGACAGGTTTGCATCGTCCACCTTACCTTTTGTGGTAGATCCACCCATTGCCGAGTACTCAATGGGACTGGCCGTCAGACTTTGGTGCCGCAATGCCCACAAGGTAAGCCACTATCCACTCGTTCGCATGGAACAGAGGGACGACCAACTCCGCACAGTACCCTCGCTGTTTCACTCGTGTCCAACACTAATCCGCGGAATTCGCGTGTTCGAATCGGGGTCGGTTCCCACGTTGTACAGCGCCATGCAAAGTTATAATATTGCCACCACAATTGGAACACACATGCACTCTTTCTTCTCCCTCCATGTACTCTTGCTGGAGCTTGTCGATTACGGAATAGACCGCTGCATCGTTTAGATCGGAAGATCAGACTCACCTGAGGAACCCACTCCTTCTGCTTGGGATGTTTTATTTTGCTTTGAACCCAAAATCCGGTCCGTTCGTCCCGGAGTATCCACGAAGTGTACCTGCTTCCGGGCCGTTTTGGTACTCTCTTCTGACGCTATCGCTTCTACATGGTCTCGGTTCTGCCAACCTCGGCGAACTATTCCGATGGAATTGGAAAATCCCATATTATCCTCCTATGTGGCCTGATATGGGACGGAGGGCATTCTCATACCTTCTGCTCATTGGTCCCTACCTGCATCGCTCTAACTTATTTCGCCATAGTGATGTGTTGCTGACCTTTGCCGACACCGGCAACTACTTCGTCTGGCATAAATGACTAGGAGTGAAAGGGGTTTTGCCCGGGGTGGGAAAGGACATAATTGATGCCCCAATTGGGCCATGGACACAATATCCCGTTTGGTTGGCGCTCTTTGGAAAGAACTCCACCAACCTTCCGTATGAGGACGACGACAAACACTTTGTCACGTAAAAAGCATCATGTCTAGCAAGCCAATCATGTTCTTTCCATTTCGATCCATCATTTTAACAGACATTTCCATCATCGAGTTGACGTGTCGTCGTGAAGTCTTGGTACATCGCGCTCTTGTGCATCGCGTTCTCCGAAAAAGCTTTCCCGGTACCCGTCAGCAGTCAGACGGAAACTAACCGGGGCAACCTTTCCTTTACTTTTGTCGTTAATCCGGCCTTTTCATCCCAGCTGGATGCTATAAAAAGGTCTCCAATCGCAGGCCCCCACTAGCAACATCGATAGGCAGAGGATGGCCCACTGATCTCTGTCAGCAGCCTTCCAGGGCCAACGCAATCGGCCCCACGTAACCTCTCGAAGGAAAACAATCTAAACAATCGACTTATTACACTTGAAATTAGGCATGACGCAGCCTAAAGGGACTATAAGATACCCCCATGAGGTCGAGTTCTTACCACACACGCACCCCACATCCAGTCTCTTTAATTGTAATTTCCTTATCAAAATTTCATTCTCTTCACTCCTTCTCCTAATTTCCTCAAATTCTCTATCTTTCTTCCTCAACTTTCCTTTCTATGCAATTACTCGCTTTAATCTTCTTTTGACTTCAAAATTCCTCTTCTTCTCTAAAAAAAAAAAAAAAAACTTCCCTTTCCTCTTGTAATTCTCTGCTCTATCTTTCTCTTTCTTCAAATTTCAGTCTAATCTTCTAATGTTCTTGTAACTATAATTCCTCTTCTTTTTAGCTCTAGCTCATTCAGCCTCGGAGCATCTCTTAGGGGCCTTTTTAATTTTTCTAAATATTTTCCTTCGCTTCTTTCTCTTTCTTTTCCTTTTTTAACAAAGCTTTGATGTCTGCCTGAGTAGTAATTCTTTTTGTATTGTCCATCTGCGCATAGTCATTTAGGATCTTTCGCGGTGTACCCCACAGTTCTTACCATTTTATCTGATGAAACCATGTAGGTACATGGTGTACACTCAAAATACTCACTATATATCTCTTGCTATAGAATTTTAATATTCCCACTACACAATCGATATATACTTCCCACTTAACATCACCAGATAACTCTCTGCTTAACAAAAGTAAGGGCAGTAATGATAGTTTTTTTTTTTCGTACTCGCAAACCACGCAATACTCAGAGGTCGAACAGTCTAGATTTATTATTTATGTCTATAGGATGACATTGATTTTACGTGAGTATCCCTTTAAGAGTAGTTCCAGTAACAGAGGGACCAGGTGTCCCTCGCCATTCAGCAAAATACTCGCCTAATTTCCGGAGGGTACCCATTGCAGCGCTGGTGTTTGGTCTCGAGGAGCCGCCCAGTCCAACAATGGGTACGAACCGACATCCTTCACGATTGTCCAACTCGCCATGTCTCGATGTTTAATACCAGTCAAAATCCCGGTCGAGTCCCACCATGAAAAATCCGCCTCAAATTGGCCGTCACAAACACACTGGGTTTGATCCTGTATCACCCGGTCCGCCAGCAGCGGTGTTTGTTGTAACCACTACGCTATCGCGCTCCCCAAGTAATTGATAGAAAAAATATATTGAAAATCACTATTCCTCCAATTTACACATAAGATATGCCATTGTATGTAATATATCACTTCACCATTACTGTATACACATCAACCACCATTTACCTCTTATTGTATTAAAGTCTTAACTTTTTTGCCACTTTGCTACTGTCTCCGGTAATCATATCCTTGTGAAAAAAATTTGGGTCCCCATTCTGGCGACCACTGTTATTCTTGTGTATACACTAAAAAGACCCTTATCAATAGTTCCGGCAATCCCGAAAGTTGTTACAAACCCGCTGATGAAGTACTTCCTGAATTGCTATAACACCACTGTTACTAACTTGACAATAAATCAGCATTTACTCGTCACTGTCCTGTTATCCTAGGACACCCACCACCCTGGTTCAATACTCAGCTACTGATTTCAATTCTTCAATAATCTATCGTATATAAATGTTTACAATAGGCAAAATGAGCACTACACAGATGAAAAAGACAAACAAAGCAAACACTACAAAAACAAACATCCCAGTCACGAGTAATAAGATGATAGGAACAAAGTGTGAGCAGCAGGTAATGATAAAATATATGCAATGATGCGTAGACTGCAAAACGAACGAAAACAATGTGATAACCGTATGTACAAGATTAGAACTGATGGGAACAAGAGAACACACCATTAAACACAACAAAAAAAAAATCACTGAATGTGCAAGACAATGCAAATACAACGTTTACACCAATACACAAAACACCAACAGGGCATTGGAATGTTAAAAAGAGCAGTCGCAGAAAACCGAACTGCCCTTACTTCACCACTAAAAACATACACATCCATGTCCTAAACAGAAAAAAAAAGTATTATCGCCCGCAAAATGCTAATTCAATCTTGCCCACAAGTAGGATCTGAAATGAAAGTTAAAACACGCCACCCGTCCACCCTTGAAAAACACCAAATAAATACCCCATAAAAACAGTAGACTATCATAAACGAGAAGTACTAGAGAAGCTATCTCCCGCCACTAACCCCCTATCAAATCACTCCAGTGAAAAAAAATAAAAAAAAAAAATAAAAAAGAAAACTAATATACATTATAACCAATAATAACAGAATAGCATATCAAAGCTTTCATTCATTTCATTCATAACCCTCCACTCCCAAAGGAGCATAGGCCTTCAACAAACACATGCCAAGTCCTCTTGTCACGTGCCATCACCTCAAGTTCTTTCCACGTTCCCCTTATCATGTTCACCTCTGTTTCCATCTCTCTTCTCCATGTGCTTCTTGGTCTACCTCTGCTTCTCTTGCCCTGGGGATTTCAGAACAAGGACTGCCTTGTAATGCTAACATCAGGTTTCCTCAGTGTGTGTCTTATCCATCGCCATCGTCTTCTTCTCATCTCTTGTTCCACTGGCACTTGTCTAGTTCTTGTCATCAGTTCCACGTTGGTAACCTTGTCATACCATTTTAATCCCTCTATTCTACGCAAGCACCCATTTATGAAAGTCTGTAGCTTTTTGGTAATTGTCTTTATTGTTCTCCATGTCTCAGAGCCATACAATAGGACTGACTTCACATTTGAGTTGAAGATTCTTATTTTCGTGTTGGATCCGATTTCTCTTGATCTCCATATATTTCCCAATGCAATGGAAGCCCCTCTTGATTTTATATAAAAGCTTTACTATGTAAATAATACCAATGACCCCACGTTATAGGAAATAGAGTGAAAGATCCCACCTAAGTAACTAACACCATATAAACATACAGACTAAGTTGTACAAAGAAAGTAGGGAAAAGAACAGAACAAAAGGAAAGAAAAACAACCACAAATCACTAAGCAAACTTCACGAAGCAGATAAAGAAACCGACCTATCCTACTCTAAAAGTAGAGTATGATAAATAGTATCAGGTGGATAGACAAAAAAGAAAATTTAGAATTTATAGGAAAAACAAGAAACATCAATATAACACATCATACAAAAATTACAAACAAAAACTTAACTGACGCTCCAGCGATGATTGATCCAATAACTCCTCAGCTTCGATGATGAAAATGTATACAGAACAAACGTCAATCACACTTATAACATCCAACTGCACAATATAGATCCCGAAAATCAGACGTCTACGTAAGTGTGTGTGGCAGCAACTACATTAATGTCTTTTGGCACGGTACTGTCATCACTATCAAGGTTAATATACAGTTTTAAACGGTGCTAACACAGCACTGTCCACAATAGGATAATAATACGATTATGTCCAATATCCCAACTGAATGTTTCCACGAATGTTTGCAACTCGACCAGTATACTCGTCAGATAACCAGACTTTTCCGTAAGTCTGGGCGCCAGATAATACAAATATTCCTTTGGCACGATGCCTGCAGCAAATATCCGAGTCTATACACCTCCAGCGCAGGTTGGCAGCAAAACATGGACACCTTCCGTCACAGTCTATTGCACAGGGACACCACGCTTTGAAGGTTGCAGCAAGAAATTGGCAGAAAGACTTACTTATAAATTGTCTCGGATAAAGAACAACTCGTCCTGCAGCCAAAAACACCCCTAACACACTCTTAGACCATATGTAAATTAAAAGTTTCTCACAACAATAAACCTTTCTAAAGGTAACCTAACTTCAAGAATAAATTACATTGTAATCAATCAGGATAGCGGCACCAACGCGAAGTCGGGACCTCTCCAGCCCTGATTGAAAACGTATAGACGGCATTAACTTACAAGGGTATCCCTCGAATGTTTTCCCCAAGAATCGTGAAACAAATATCTATTGACCCCTGACTACTATACCTCTATTGACACACCACTTGAACACATAACACTATGCACCCCCCCTAATGACTAACTTGGAACAACGTGACAAGACACAATAACAATGTCCAAATATTATCTGACTACCCCCCATACAGGTTCAACACCCTACCCACGTAACCTGAAAAAAGAAAAAAACCAAAATTGGTCAATTACCCTACGTAACTTTGACTCGGTACCAATATTTTCACCTAGCTTAATGAACACATGACCTGAAGTCTGGACAATCGAAAAAACCTCCACTATCGTTGACTCGTAACAAGATCGTGATAGGCGCCAACCATCAATCCACTGGCAAATTATACCCGATGGCCTGACAATAATATCACTGGACACTAAACCACTCTAGAATTATAATTATGTCCAACAGAATAAACCACTATAGCAAACTCTTCGCCATAATCCATACTCAATGAAAAGGGAAACCAAATCATGTCCTTCTCGGACAAGCCAGAAAACTATCTCTGCCTTTCCCGCTTAATCTTTTTTCCACTTCCGACCTCTTCACGTGACTCCCTCGTTTTCTAAATGTTATCAGGGTTGCCCAAAACTCGCTGAAAACGATTTCACCAACCTAGTTTTTTCTGCCACCAGAAAATACGAAGTGACAATATATATATATATATATATATATATATATATATATATATATATATATATATATATATATATATATATATATATATATATATATATATATATATATATATATATATCTTCTTCTTCCTCGTTCGCCCTGAAAAGAACGGTGGTTGCGTTGTGTCTGTTTACGCCTAAGCTGTGATATCTGCACCTTTCGGTCGACACATCCGACTTCAGCACGGCATTTTTTAGGACCGGGTTTGCCTTCCCTTTGCTATCCGTACTCGCTCTGCCAGACTGCACTGCTGCAGACTGTTTCCAGGACCACCACGTGGAGGTGGAGTACGGTCGTGACCAGCTCTGGTTCGCTGGTCCTGATGCAAGCAGTCAAGCTATGGGTCGCTGACTGCATTCACTATTGCTGCATCTTTGGGTCCCATATATATATATATATATATATATATATATATATATATATATATATATATATATATATATATATATATATATATATATATATACTGTTAAAAAAAAAGAAACGCATAGCTATCCGAGGGCGCGTTTTTATGAGTTTGTAAGTAAAATTTGGTGCTAGGGTATATAAAAACCAGCCTCAAATGTTCTTTACAGTGTCAAATGCACGTGTTGACCTGAATTGCGTTCGTTTTTGTAATCGTTACAACGCAGTGGTCAATAGTGTTTATGACGCAATTTTTTTACCACAGCTCATGTTGCGCGCACGTGAAAGCAACAAAATTTGGGGTGAACACTATACACTGACTACGCAACTGAAACCCTATAAAAGGATAACGCTACACAAAAACAATTCAGTTCATTTTCAAGCAGACATTTATGGCGTCTCTATCGATAAATTTAAGGAACATTGCTATTGGCCGACTGCATGCAGGCGAAAGTCAAAGTCAGGTTGCCAGGCATCTAAACGTGCATCAGAGTACCATCAGTCGACTTTGGCACCGGTTCCAAGCCACTGGCTCAGTTGAAGACCGGCATTGCAGTGGACGACCCAGAGTGACAACAGCAGCGGAGGATCGCTTTATTCGGCTTCGTCACCTCAGAGACAGGTTTACAACAGCTTCCTCAACTGCCCAGTCATTGCCTGCAGGACGTCATGTGTCTGATCAAACTGTCCGGAATAGACTGCATGACGCTGGACTTTGGGCACAACGACCTCACCGAGGACCTGTCCATACGAGTCGCCATCACCAAAATCAACTTCTTTGGGCCAACCAGCATCGTCTCTGGGCAGCTGACAATCAATGGAGACGTGTCTGGTTTAGTGACGAATCTTTCTTTTTGTTGCAGCGTCACGATAGACAGCGTAGGGTCTACCGTAGGCGAAATGAACGTTTTGCCCAAAATTGCGTTGATGAAGCTCTGCCGGACGGTGGTGGAGGTGCAATGGTGTGGGGAATGATAAGTTACAACGGAAGGAGTCAACTGGTGTACATTGAAGGAGGCTTGAATGCGCAACGATACGTCAATGAAATTCTTCGACCCCATGTCCTTCCACTTTTGGCTGCCCAAAGGTCTGTGTTTCAACAGGACAGCACCAGACCCCATTGTGCACGGTTGACCACGCAGTTCCTGACTGCCAACAACATTATCACCCTTCCCTGGCCATCCCTGTCTCCAGACATGAGTCCGATTGAGCACCTGTGGCATGAGCTGCGTAGACGTGTTTGTTACCGAGACGTTGCTCCAGCCAAACGTCGTGATCAGTTCCAGGCACTCCAGGAAGAGTGGGCAGCCATCCCACAGGCCCACATTAGACGTCTGATCGCATCCATGCCCAGGAGATGCCAGTCGCTGATCGATGCAAGAGGAGGCCACACACCATACTAACGGGAAAACCCGTACGCCAAAAAAACTCTCGTGACCCAGATGCAAAACAACTGTCAATTGATTGGTTGAACCCTAAGGTATTCTTGTGTGCAATTTGAACAATTAACTCATTAAATTTAAAAAGTTATTGAATGTCAAAATTATGGCTATGTGTGTGCCTTCAGTAGCTATGCGTTTCTTTTTTTTTTTTTGAACAGTATAAATATATATCCGCGCAGACAGTACGCAAGAGCGGACACTGTCTAGACAGCGTAGCCTTTTCTGAGAAATCCGGTAGGAAAATCCAAGGTCGGTGCAAGCACACAATAAAATAGAGACAGGAAGGTACACATAAATAGAGATAGACAGACAGATAGATAGATGTATAGATAGTTAGACAGACAGACAGTCAGACAGATAGATAGATAGATAGATAGATAGATAGATAGATAGATAGATAGATAGATAGATAGATAGATAGATAGACAGACAGACAGTCAGACAGACAGACAGACAGACAGATCGATAGATAGATAGATAGATAGATAGATAGATAGATAGATAGATAGATAGATAGATAGATAGATAGATAGATAGATAGATAGATAGATAGATAGACAGACAGGCAGGCAGGCAGGCAGCAGGCAGCAGGCAGACAGATAGATGTGTATAAAGACAGCTAGATAAATAAAAATAAAGATAGATAGATAGATAGATAGATAGATAGATAGATAGATAGATAGATAGATAGATAGATAGATAGATAGATAGATAGATAGATAGATAGATAGATAGATAGATAGATAGATAGATAGATAGATAGATAGATAGATAGATAGATAGATACTATTACACTTTTTTTGTCCTAACTCCATGTAAGTCCATATTTGACCTGACTGTTTAAACCCAGTCATTCCAGTTATTCCAGATCTCCGTTGAAATGCGTACAAATAAATACATATACACTTACCAAAACTTTTACACACCAATTAATTTTGAGTTCCCTGATTGCGCGTCCGAGTAGCAGACTGGCTAGAGCACTAGCTTCTCGAAACCAGGTTGCATTACGCTCCAACCTAACTAACAGTAAAAATGTGTACCTGAGTGTGCGCCGAGTCTGAGAAGGTAAAGGCAGCGAGGAAAGGAACATGTCGCTTCATGTTATAAAGCTGGATCTTACTTACTTACTTAGTCGTTCCCCTTCTACCGTGAGGTGTAGAGGTTTGGAAGAGAGAGCGCCAGACCATTCTATCAGCTGTCTTCTTCCTGGCCTGGTTCCATTCTAGTCCTCGGTCCTTCAAAGAATGTCTAATGTTGTCCTCCCAGCGGACTCTGGGTCGTCCTGGAGGTCTGGATCCCTGGCTCTTTGTTTCCCATGCTTGTCGTGGTAGCCGATCTTCTCCCATTCTGCAGACATGGCCAAACCATCTTGTTGGGACTGTTCTATTTGGGTCTGCAGCGGATGGGATTTTAGGCCTTGACGGATCGTCTGGTTGCGGACCATGTCTCTTCTTGTTACTTCAACCACCTTCCTCAGATACCTCATTTCTGAGGTTTGGATCTGGCTTTTTTGTTGTGGGTTTCTGTAGTCATTGCCCACGACTCGCATCCATATGTCAAGACTGGGACATAGGTGGAGCGGTATACAGCCATCTTCGTTTTCTTACCAACCTCTTTCTTGCTGAGGAATCCTCGATTTATGGCCTGAAAAAGTCTCCCAGCCACTGCTTTTCGAGTGGCCAACTCTTCTTTGATGCCTCCCTTTCGGTCTATAATAGCTCCGAGATATTTAAAGATAGTGGTACGTAGACCTGCTCCAGGAGACCCTGTTCCTGCAACCAACTTAATCTGTTGAGTTTTCTTTTCATCACGTTGATATCAACCCATGGATATTTGGTTTTTAGAGCTGCCTTTATGACCATCCCACTACTTCTTCACAGCTCCTTCACTTCCAGACTGGCAGGTTGGAATTGGAGATTGTGCCTCTTGATTTAGCAATCATTGCAAACATCATCAATTAAAGCTTTTGGATCCCACCGACACCTAAATGGACGGCGAAGTTTGAACACTGCAGTACCAGTAATGTAGACGTAAAATTAACAACCATGTGACCTTTTACTTTGTGTTTTCTACCAAGTCAATTTTCACGGTAGACAAGTATGCCAAGTCCGGCCGTGCAACAGTATACCAATAATTATTAGTAATAAACTGTTAAAACAAGAACGAGAATATAACCTGGTGATATTTATTACAATTGCTATAAACGACACTGAACAACTAAATACACATTGCACAAAGGTTATTTTTCTGTGTAATTATAAGGTAAGATTAAAAAATGACAATTGTGGTGATCTATTATTTCCAGATTAGTCCTACATATAAAAGAGAAATTATTTTTTTTTAAAAGTTTTGTATGTGCCACGTTAATATGCGAGGCGCTCGTCTCAACCTAGTCCGGTTATATTAGGGCGTATTTCCTAACATAAAGACCCTTAGTTCTGGCTTCAATATATAAGAAAAGAAAAATGTACAGAGCAATATAGAAAATCCAGGAGACCAACGGAATATAAGGTTAAGCCTCGGGGCACTGACAACTAACCTCACTATAAGACACACCACAGTAAAATCAACTCATGCAAGATCACGTGACTGTTTGATGCAGAACTTTCATTAAAATGTGTGATGACCAGCAGAAAAGTGGGTCGTCTATAAGCTCACCCAAACAGGTGCTGCAAAGGAAAAAATGAATGATGATGAAAGTAGAAAAATAGGTCAGTGGGGGGGGGGGGGTATTCCCAATACCGGGTCTTGAAGGAGACAAAGACGAACAGTCCCTACCTGTTTTATTTCCATGCATGTCGTTAGAGGGCCAACTAACCAACGAGTTTGAATATGTAACTGGCAACGGCCATCGTGTAATTCTGGAAAACAGTCCCGCAAACTTCCTCACCTAATCTCTAAAGTCTGGTCATCTTTTGTACATGAGTCCTTGCAAAACACCGTAAACGTAGAAATCAAGGAAGCCTGGTGGCGTACATACCATTGTCAGAAGCAGGGGCATCTACTATGAGGAGTTTTCTTACCACTATCTTTGGCTTCATGCCCGCCCCCAATATTCGCTGTTAAAGGAAGAAGGGTACTTTCTTACCAACCTTACTTTATCCCACCTAGAAATGAGACATTATCCCTAACTGGGTTCATAAGTGCCCAACGCTGAGTACATGTCGAAAAACATTTATCTATGAGAGAAAATGAGTCTTAGAAATATGTGGTCCGGTTATAGAGTGAAAAATATGATGGGAAATGCTCAAAATAGAAAATGTGAGAGATATTAAATAGTTTGCATTCACATTCTCAGCGTAGCAGGAGGAGAGTAAAGACAGACTTATTACACGACAATTCGTCTCTCTCAATCTTCTCACTTCCACTCTCCTGTTCAACACAATTATTTTGCCAGTTTTCCAGTCACTGCATCTTACAGCGCTGCACACCCGATTTGGTGTTTTCAAACACGACATGTACGACTGCTTTGTAGATTGTACAAAACTATATTAAACGAATAGGGGGAACAAAGTTTACTGGGCTTTTGGGTATCATCCAACACAGAACTAAATGAGTTTATCGCCTGATTTTATTCACTTTAAAAGATCAATCACTAAAAAAAATATCAGGTTATAACATATAAATTATCAAGTAAGTACACAAATGCAAGATAACAAGTTCATGGGTGTCGGCTGGTGACGAAGATTGGTATCGATCCACTAAGCCCTTATCCCGCTTTTTATTAGACAAAGATAAACCCAGTCCTCAGAGATAGATATAATTATCAGGAGCACAGGGTACAATTGTAACCCAACAGTGAAGTTTAATTAATGTCTCTGAAAGAGGTGTTACAAAGTTAGGTATAGGTGATAGAAAAAAAAAATCCTGTTTGCTTCCCAGCTGTTCAACCCTCTTCCCTTTAAAAAAAAAACAAAGCAAAAATGGAAAGCAAATGAGGGGGTTTTGGATGAAACAGAGTTAACCAATTATCAACTCCCCCTTAAAAAGAGAACAATGCAGGGAATACAGAAAAATTAACGTATTACTATTAGGCAAGAAAGTTAACAAACAGGTTTACCCAAAAAAAAGATTAAATTTCCTGTCATTCATGCACACACGCGTGAGGATCCACACTCATATACACACACACACTTACCGAATGCATGCCTCAGACGATCCATAAAAGTATATAAAAAACCAGCAAGTAATCTCTTAGACATGTGAACTGTCTAGTCCTTCGATGTCCCGCCCCAGATGTTTGCGAGTTTTGCTGGTAACAAATATTCTCACTTATCGCACTCGCGAGACTTGAAGACTAAGAGTTCTTTGTGTTTTATTATATTCAAAAAAAAGAGTCTATGGGATGGCAACTAACACAGTTCGGCACAGGGGTGAAAATGAAGTGGTCTCTTTTAATCCTCCGCTATGGTAAAATTCCTTCAAATGCGTGGCATGAAGAAGCTTGCACCACTGTTTTATTAAATCCAATTGAGTGAAAAACTAGGCTCAGTCACAGTCAGGAAAAACTATGTACTCTCTCACAGTAAACAGTAAATATAATTATCGCTACGGCGATGATTACCTTCCTAAGTTTATCTTACAGGTTTGTTGTAATGGTAATTTGATGATTGTTTCTCTTTTAAATGTTCTTGGGTGGGCTTTATTTCATTTAATTTTAATTCTATACAGCTTCTAGACGTCGCAAAGGGACGACCGCCACAAAGATTATATTTAAAAGAAATGTTTCTTCAATATGACTGGAAGTTTATAGGATGATTTCTTTATTTCTTTCTTTATTTAGCTGGGACCGCAGGTTACGATCACTCTGTATGAAAGAAAAAAAGACATGTAACATACCGAAAAATCAAGCGCGATAAATTTCCCGTTAAGCCTATAATACACTCGAGTATTTAATTATGTATTTAATAAACACTGCGCGAATTCTAGTTTTTAAAAACACTCATCTACAAAACTAGTACTTAAATGAATTTATTAATTACTAAATTCCCTTCGCGAACTTTAAAAGTAATTTAAAGCATCTATTATCATTTTTGAAATAATATAATAATAAGATCATATCATTATATTTAACAACTGGAACTATTGAGATGGTTAAATTTAATAGATTTAAATTAACACAAAATCCATTGAAATAGAATGACTGAAACTAGACCCACTGATCACTTTACAACAATATATATATTACCGCTTTGCCACAGAATATAAATCACTGCAATATTATATAACTAAAATCCAGGGGAAAATCTAATAACAAGATAATTCAATAAAGCCGTAGTGCATTCTGTAAAAGGTCCCAGGCCAGCGAGATGAATAAAGTGTCCCTAATCTTCATAGGTCTATTTAATCTAAAATGGATTTGATATGTAAGTATGAGGTGGGTACATGTAATAAAACTTGGCTAGCTTTTATTGATCATACCCAGGAACTTTGGGGGATCTGACCTGACCGCCAAATTCAAGGGAATACGAGCCGCCCCCTGGTTCCGTATCTTAATGCTTTAACTGCTGCTGCCCGTTTTCGGGCTTATCCCCGTTCGCTTAACCTGCGACACGGTTTTTCTGCGGTTTGACACCGAGATGCGCGAAAATAAGCTGCCAAGGAAACTTCTAGAGTCCACGTAATCAGTGAGACCACTACTGTCTTTGATAAGCGCCCGATAGTCTCCTTCCCCAAAAATCCCCTCCTCAGTCTGTCTCTTTGATCGTGGTCGCTTATCTGTTTTGATTCTGGCAACGCCCCCCCCGCCCCTAGGCCCCACCCCCCAGCTGGCAAAGTTATGATTAAAATAAAGCACTGCCTAATTATGGATTATTTACAAGAGATGTTAGTGGGCTGCGTGGATTTAAATCTCTCTCCTTCATAAAATCAATGCGATGACCATAATGAAACGATATAGGTAAACTTTACCGCATAATACATCTAGATAAGCAAACGTGTATTGCCCATGGGCTCTGTGTGGAACAAACAGTTTGCATAGCTAATGAAATCCACGTAAAAGAATCTATCCCGTATGACAAGAAATTACAACAATTATTTCGAAGCCACTGATGCTATAGATACAAGGGGTCGTTTTGGTAACAAAGGGATCGTACATCTACATCATCAACAAAATTTCAGGGTCAAAGTTCCGGGTCATCACAGCTGAGTTCGTCCATCACAATCGTCCCCCCATTTTTGAGACGTGAAAACGTGTTTTCATGTTTTATCAATTTATGACGATGAATGCTGGCCTGATCACTAAACTTTTATGGATGATTGAGTATCTCATACCTTCCCTATCACCATCTCATATGCCCTCTGTGTAGTCCAGTTTTTCTACTCAGGAAATCAGCCCCCGAACTTCTGTCTTCCCTGGAATGATATTCCACTTTGAAAGAATAAACGGCTTAAAAAAAGGAGAGCCCCAAACAGCATGATTCCTAGCGTTAAATTCTTTATTGGCACCAAGAAAGAAATGCTAACGGAGCGTGGTCTGTTTGCACCGTGAAAGATGTACCATAAAGAAACTCATGATGGCGTCTGATACCGTCAATCAGAGCAAGACATTCCCTTTCAACTACGCTGTAGTTCCGTTCCGCTTTATTTAATTTCCGACTGCCATAGGCAACTGGAAATAGCATGTTCAGGTCACTGTCATCGGCTTGAAGCAGTGTCGACCCGATGCCCTGACCTGACGCGTCGACTCTCAGTACAAAAGGTTTCTTGAGGTCAGGCAACCTCAAAATGGGGTATGCAGACAACTGTCCTTTCAAAGTGCTATACGCGTGTTCGCACTTTTGATCCCATATGACCTTATCAGGACAACCTTTCTTTGTGAGGTCAGTCAGAAGGTGCCGTCAGTCCGTTGAAGTTCTGGATGTACTTCTGATAGTATGCACATTGCGATATAAAGGAACGTACGTCTTTCTTCGTTCGGGGTCTTTTTGCTGCCACTTTTTTCTCCACGTTCTTCTTAATAGGCCAACTGCATCCGTGAGAAATAGTGTGCCCCAGGAAGTCTAAACACTGTTCAAACCCTATGAGACATTTGCTAGGTCTGGCTGTGAGACCCGTTTCCTGTAGTCCTCCTGAGGAGCATAGCAACCGTAGCAATATATGTCTTCATAGGTTTCCGATGCAATTAAGATGTCATCCATGAAAATTATGGATATGGGACTTTGCAAAGGTTCTAGAAGCTTCCTCATCATCCTGGTGAACACTCCTGGTGCGTTATGCAAACCGAACGGCATCACGTTTAAATGTGTAATGTCCTTCACACTAGTGCTTGAAAGCTAACAGAGGTGCAATTTCCTCCTTGACTGCTATTCGATAATAACCTTTAGTGAGGTCAATCTTGGAGAAGAGCTTAGCTTTTCTGAGCGTGGTAAACAACTCAGAAACAGTTTGGTGAGGTTCGGGCTGGAAATTCCGTGCCGTTACAGCGTTTAGCAACCTGTAATCAATGCACAGCCGAACTTCCTTATTGGGCTTCTGCAACAGCACTACACTCGAGCTGTTAAGGAGATGTAGACTCACTGATAATTCCTGCCTGACGCAGCTTGTCTATTTCTCCGCGAAGTGCATCAGCTTTAGCGTACGGATGGGGTAAACTCTGGTTTGAACAGGGTCTCGTTTGTTAATTTCATATCAAAATTTCAATGAGATTTGTTCGACCAGGTACATCCGTTAAGCAACTAGAGACTGCACTGTACTGTTTTAGTAGAGCCCTGGTTTCTGTTTGTTGTTCTGGTGAGAGATTTGTCGCCGAACTTGACATCTTTAAAGGATTCTGTGGGTTGCAGTGGATACTCCATGCAACCATCATCATCTTCCTCGTCTTCCGTTGCTATGGCGACAGCCAGGAGATGCTCGGAGGATGGCACCGGTCTTTCCAAATATTTCTTTAGCAGATTTATGTGGAAGACCTTCTCCTTTCCTTTGATGGAGAGACTTGTTAGTTGTGTACGTTGAGATCTTTTTTAAGGACGGTAAACGGTCCTTGCCATCCGATGCGAAGTTTATTGCTTCCGGTTGGAAGTAAGCAAATAGGACTTTCTCCTTTCCCCCTGGTTGTAGTTTCATCTCTCACTTTTTGCAGCTTTGTTGTTGTATCTTTTAGTAAATTTTTAGCGCGGGCTTTTTCTTAAGGTTGGTAGTAGCTAGATCCCATCCTAGCTTTAGCCTTTCCTTAAGCTCTCAGATACATACTTGCTTGCAGGAGACGACTGTCCTCGTCAGCCTTCTGGTCTGTCAGGGACCGAAGTAAGGCTTCTAGTGGCCCCTTAATAGGTCTGCCAAATAAAAGTGTAGCTGGCGCAAAAACCCGTAGACGCTTTGGGTACCTCTCTGGTATGCGAATAAGGCAGCCGATATAATATTGGTCGCAGTCTTCCGGTTTTGCCTGACCCAGCTTACGTAACAGGGTGGTGGGGGTACCGTTAAAACGTGCCACTAGCCCATTGCCGGTCGGATGGTAGGGACTTGTGTGGATATATGTTTGGCCCTCAAGATCTTAAAGAATCTCCTCCATTAACAGGCTAACGGAATTGTGGATCCATTGTCCGTCAAAACTTGTTGAGGGAATCCCAACCGTGTAAGGGGCGACATGCTTGGAATTAGTGCATGGTAGCGGTACGGCTTCGGCCCACATAGTGCAAGTGTCAACTAAGGTCAGGATGAACCTGTTCCTTCTTTTGGTCTTTTCCAGAGGACCAATAATGTCGACAGCAAACCCGTTCAAATGGAGTAGTCCCTACTATTGGCATTTGCCCCTTAGGTACTGGGGAGGGTCAAGTGCTTGGTGGTGCTACCCGTTGGCACTGGGCGCAGGATTTCACATACCTGACAATGTCAGAGTTCATTCCTGGCCACCAATAGTATCAGTGTTTTTTATTCGCTGAATAGTGGCGTTTTTGTCCCATATGTTCCGCTAAAGGGGAAGAGAGTGCCCCATATTCTAAGATCGGGTTTCTGTACTGAAGTCGGTAACTAGGAGATTGCTTGGTATAATCCCCGTGTCCGGGTTGCCCGTTTCTACGATACAATACACCATCCTTAGAAAAGATTCTCCTTGTTGTTTCTGTGGGTCCTTAGGCCATCGGCAGTTTTTTTAAAGCAGGGCGCCAGAGTAGGGTCCTTTTGGTTGGCGACCTCCTTCAAGTTCATTACGTGCAACAAGTTTGGGCGCAGGCTCCCTCTCCTTCTTTTTGGCTTGCCTGCTGTTGTGGTTACCGCCATGCCACAATCGGCTACCTTAGGTCTCCCCAATGAACACATAATCAACAACATCCCAAGTATAACTGGGTAGATTAGATCATCGCATAATGGGCCGCTTGTAATAACTACCTCTGTACAAATGTCAGAGTGTATTTCAAACCAGTGGTCGCTATTAGGAAGCTGTCCTGGGCTGCATCACATCCTTGAAAACTCCACTAAGTTTGGACGGATTCCTCTGTCTCCTGACCCTAGGTTTGACTAGCATAGTCTAGGCAACAGCATAGTACAATCTACAACTCTAATCCCAGAGTTCAAAGATGACAAGCGTAGTTAGAGTGTACTCCATTTTCAAAATTACAGTTCCTACGAGATGACTGGTCGTGTCCACCCACAGGTGTGAGAATAACACTGACGGTTGACATCTAATCCAATCGACGAGCTGTATTGGCAAACATACCAACTTCGGATTTGCAACCCGGATTTTTTGTTAAATGACCCTGATGCAGTACGTTCCTGGTTTATCTGAGGTCCTTCCCTTATACCAAAGACCTGGTTGGTACGTTGACCTATAAGTTGAACCACGAAGCCAACTAGAGCTGGGTTGAACAGAATTTGATCATGTTGGGTGGGGGTGGGGTAACGTGTTATAGTAGAATTTCAGAATTTCCCTGTTGAGGATACAGGGTAGATGTTTAACATCGTTCTGGTTATAATGTTAAGGAGAGGCAAGTTGGAAAAAATAATAGTGCCTGGCCTACTAGGATATCTGTTTTACCGAGATGTGCTCAATCGTGGAGGGTTTACGTTTTAGGCTGCTAGGGAAGTGTCGGTAGTGCCATCTGCCAGTTGCTATTAAAATAAGAAATATATTACTGGCGTTCGCTTTATTGAGTAATGTTCTTTCAAGCATCTTACTGATGCCCCATAGTTCATAGTCCAAAAACATTCCTATACGAGTTATCATGTTCGACAAAGTGTGATTTTATAATCGATGCTCCACCATAAAAGAACAAGTTCTGATTGAGAATCGTCCTCATAGTCCGAATCTAAGGTAGGACAGATAAATTCAACATGCACTTCTTGTCAGATAACCCGTGAAGACGTGAGATACAAGAAAACTGGGGAAATGAAATCCCGTAGTCTCCTCTTTTTCGCATGTTTTCCTTGAAACAATACTGCCAATAAACTTATCGGTCGTCATCTCAAACTGAAAAAATGAGAGAAACTTTTTTTCGGTGCAGGGTCATTACATGACCTAAAACTGCATGTTGATTCGTACCCAGCTTATGTTTACACGTCAGTAAGCATTTGCCTTCTTCAGACTGACATCCTAAATCATATGTTGATCATCGTGTCCCACTTTGTGTAACAACGTCTTAAAGCATGCCTTCTCCAAAGCCGTCTGACGAGTTACTCTCGAATTAGCCCCAGCTAGGTACTTCTAACATCCCAGAAAGATATCGCGAGTGCTAAGGAAAAATATTTTCTAAGAAGGCGATCTATGCAGTTATTTTTTCGTATTGGGATTACGGAGAGGTCCATTGATTGAGAGACTGAGGTCCGACAGACTAGCAAGTCTCCGTTGGGTCGCAAGGACTAGTGTCAGCCGCCGACTCTCTAGAGCCAGTTTGTTTCGCCAGACTGAGCGTGGGCTAAACCTTGTCTCTCTATTTGAATTAGTAAGGCCACTACCCTGCATTTCTCCAAAAAGGCCGTATGATCGACATTTCTCTTCAGTTCCTGAAAGACCGTTCCTTGTTCTCGCCTCTATCATATCCCTGCGGACTCCTGCGTCCATCTGCTGCCGATCACTTTTCTTTCTTTCTCTTGCTTCCTCTCATCTTCTGCTCCTCTGTTGCTCCGCCTTCCTCCACTTCTCTCTATCCTCGCTGTCTGCCCTCATCTTCCTTCCCGTCTCAGCTTTGAAATTTCTCTGTTGATCAAACAGATTCGCAACCATCTATGTTTTCCAAGTCCTAGGTTAATCCTTGGCCTCTTATGCAGCTTCTGCATGGGGGGGGGGGGATTCATTTATCCTAAAATTCTCTACAGAGCACACCCCCCAGTCCTGTCAAGATGGACCTCATCTTTAGTGGTGCTTCTGCCACCAGGACTAAAATAGAGTAAGAATGGGAATAAGAAGTATGCCTAGAGAAAACTCAAAGCCGCTACAGATAAACACAAAAAGTAAAGAAAACAAAATCATGATGAACTCTTGACCACTCGCTACCGAGAGAAAAAAAACACAAGTACATATTACGGCTTGGCTGTATTATGCCTAGGTAAAGTTACTAAGCGCAAACTAAATACGCAAGTCTATAATCGGATGGCCACTTATGCTACTAAACGCTTTTGCCGACTAATTCCACAAAAAAAAATCTACCTTATTACACTGTAAAAGGGATCCTAAAAATTTTAGCATAAAATTATCGCCGAGAAAAATTTAAATTAATAACAATTTAAAAGTAGAAAAAAAATTTCCCCAAAAAATTTTTATTCCCCGTAAATTGTTAATAATCTCTGACAACAAAGCTCCGTCCCACTAAATGTGCCATTAATTGAAACTGAGAAGACGACGTTTTGTTAACTTGAATTTTTAAAAAATCTGAACCAATGCCATCTTTAGCTAAGACTCAATTCCAAAATAACCGTCTTTTTAACTTCAAAAATACCTTAGTGACTGTAAAACAATCACGCAATGCTCCAACTAACTATCTTATAAAAGAAAGAAATATGAATATATCTCCATCCCAGAAGGATAAGTTAGAAACAATAAGCAAATATTATTTTGGTTTACTACTGTTACTATTCATACAGCTTTTGAGTGAGAGAGAAAAGGCAACCTGTAAGCAATATGCTGTGTAGTCGGACATCACCCAAAATACTCTCACATCTCACGTCCCTACCTCCTCTAGGGGTCTCACCCCAAGATACTTTAAAATACGTTGTCATAGGTGTAATATATTTATTATTACCCAGACCATTCACAAACAATATCCTAGTTACATCAACTCACTACCTAGACTTAGACTCAGACTAATAAAAGACTCAACAATAATCTTATAACAACCTACGAGCTATGCGATTGCCTTCAGGAAATTGTAGCTCAAGAACCCAAGAACCACTAGCCCACAAATGATCGTGTGCTAGTCAAGTGTATCTCAAAATAATCCTTTGATCCTGGAGCAGTCCATCCAAGATATTGATTCGTAAATTTTTTTTGAGATAAATAGAGTCTTAAGAAATAGTGTTCTCGGTTTAGAGTGGAAAAATTGATGATGGAACGACCTCAGTGATCTAAAAAAAGAAGAGATATTAAAGATTATTTATGCTTTCACAGTCGTTGCTGGAGGAGCATGTTAAGAGCCACCTACGACTTATTTACTGCCCAAATCGTCACTTCTCCTCAATTCCTCTCTTACCACTCTCCTGTGATCAAACCAATTTATTTGCCAGTTTTCCTCCAGAATACGCTATCTGCAGCGCAACACCGATTTGGTGTAATAAAATTCCCAACACACAAGACGATGTTAGACGGGGTTTTCTTTGTTGTTATTAAGGGGGGGGGACGAAGAAGGGGTAGTAAATAGCTTGAACTAATAATTTATTTTGAAATATTGGATAGAAAAAAGATGTTGGGCCATTTGGTGTATTTAACCAAACACAACAGAACTAAATGATAAAATTAATAGGTAATATATATTTAGTAGTTAAGTTAGTCAATGGAATAAGGACAAATATAAGGAATAGTAACAGTTATTGGAAATTATCATAGGAGAATACACAAAATGCATAATTAAAAAAGTTTGGTGAAAGTTAATATGAATATGGTTTGAACAAAAAATCCTTTCCCGCTATAATTTTTACATGGTAAACCCATATGGTGAAAGATTGAAAGTATAATAAAAAGTAACATCAGTTACAAAAAACCTAACATTGAAAATAATAAAAATGATATACATAAGGAAAGAGGTGATTTAATAAGTAGTTTTAATGGGTCTAGGTAAAAGAATATAAAACCTGGAATTCTATAAAAAAAATTGTTCAATCCCTTTAACAAAGTAAAGTTGTTGTGGGGGGAAAGGAGTGGGATTAGAGGGGGTTTAAAGTAATGAGTGACCCAGATTATGAACACCCCCTTACATTTAACCAAAGTAGTGAAGGTACAGAAAAATAATAGCAACAAGGTGCAAGGAATTTTGGGGGAAACAACATGGTGGATACCAAATGAAAAGAATAAAAAATGCTGGTCATTAAATTTTGGACACGCGTAAGATGGGAAGGACTCTCAGAATACTAAAACACTTGCCGGGATGTGGAAAAAAAAAAGGCAACGGTCCAGGGAAAAAAGTATACTGAAAAAACGCAAGGATATTGTGAAAAAAATGACAAATGAAGTGTGTAAAATTCGATGTCCCAGAAATAGGAATTGATGTTTTTGTGAAATTGAATACAAGAGAGTATAATATTCTGAAACTAGGGATCGAAAGACTTGCACGAATAAAGAAAAATAGAAAAAAAAAAATGAAATAAGAAAAACCAAAAGAGTCTATGTGAATTGGGACTAATAACAGTTCGGCCCAAGGTGTGCAAAGGAAGTGGGGTCTTTTAAAATCCTCCCTAGGGGAGAAAGATACCTATAAAAAAAAAATATGATGGCGGAATTATTAACTCCAAATGAGGATTTTATTAATACTATGATTAATTTTATAGAAATTAAAAGTTAAAATGAATATAATCTCTAAGACGTTAATACAGTAAATAATATGAAATCCCGTTTGGACAGCTGGGAAAACCCTTGGGGAATAATTATGGGGGTGTGAAATATAATTGGGAAAAAAACAAAGGATTTTTATATAAGAACATTGTAAGTGGGTTTTGGATTGAAAAGGAAAGGGGGGTAGTATCTTGGGATGTGGGAGATTTAGTGGGAAATTTAAAGAGTACTGGGGTTGCAAGTCGCAAGTGAAAGATATGGTGGTGGAAAAGATATCAATGAAATAAAAGAAAAAATGTAAAATGGAAATCATCAAAAATGAATACTTGAATATAAAGGATGTCTTTGGAAGGGTGTACTTATTAGATCATTATCATATAATCTCTGTTACCGGCAGGTTATTATCAACACTGATATGTCTGGGTTTGGGGTTGGTTTTTGTCGAGTAGTGGTTTGATATCTTAGCGGTTTGTATGACATGTGGGTTTCTTCTTGGTGTATTGTAGAGTCTTAATGGAAAGACATTGGTGGGGGGGGTTTACATTTAAAGAGTGTTATGGGGGGGGAAAGTTGGGGGTTGGGGGGTGTCTGTGGGTCAAACACCGTTTTTTGGGGTCCAATTTGCTTGTGTTTAATTCGTATGGTGGGGGTTAATGGGGGGGGGTTTGTTATTGCCGACCAGACTCTCTCAAGGGCTATGAATTATGCTGGGACTTGATAGTCTGCCCAGTACGAATGAGTTCTGTCTAAAGTGGATGGGGGGGAGTCTTTAACTAATATCGGGGGTGGGGTGGGAGCTAAATTGTACTGGTTGTTCGGGGGTGGGAGGTCGTGGGCTAGGGGGGTGCCCCCGGAGGTGGTCCGCTGGGAGAGTTGAGAGGGTTTGTGTGGCTGGGGGGGGTCGTCCTGATAAAGGTGGGCAAACCTGTGTTTTCTATGTCGGCCTGTCGCCGGGGAAAAAGTGAACTCATTATTTGTCGGGAAATTGATAGTCGTCCAGACCCATCGTGTATGCTTTACCCCTGTTTTATATGCGTAAAGCCAAAGGAATTTGCAGATTTCATAATTTCTTATACCAAGGTAAATCCAAGATAACTTTTATGAACTCTCGTACGAAGCCACCATTTTCTATAAGAGAATATATATATGGACTTCGATAATCAAAAAACGACTTCGATTCCTAGCATCACTATATTCTGTAGAATGCAGTCCAATTGGATTCATGATCAAATCTACATATCAATGAAATGATATTTTAACGAATGACTACCTTTAGGAGACAGATTCAATTATCTGTAATCCAAACTGTAGAGTGACAGCTCACGAGTGAAGCCATCTATGGACAACCCAAACAATGTAGAGACCTTTCAAGAAGAGAAAAGGGTATGCCCGTATTATCGCTTGTTTAGTCCCAGATATCACATGCTACAAACATGAGAACCCCATTGCTCAGCGTGTTTCAAAAAAATTATAAAGAAAAAAATAAGATAAGCAGACCATTAAGAATTGATATCGTCGCTAGACGAGATTAGTATTAGAAGTCAACTGACATATTGAAAATAAAGCTTACGTGCATCAGACCGATTAAAGTCATATGAATTTATATGTATATGGTCTATGCTGAGGGCTTTGGCTAACTCGACAGTCCATTAAAAAAGATAATCAACAAGAGTGCCCATGTCACATAACATTGCAATCCCAGATTATCCAATTAACATATTATTTAATTAAGTCCAACCTTTATTTGTGTCACTATCTTAGCCTGTCGATGTGTAAGTCCCAATTAAACATTAGGCGGCAACGGACGGAGCGGCCGGGGTGTCGATGACTACGAAGTCATACAATATTGTGAGTGTACAAAGAAAAAAATGTACAAAAAAACTAACCCTTAAGATCAGGACTCAAATACGTACAGTCCACAGCCCAAAAAAGAGCAGACCCACTACTTAAGGTCACAGTAGAACAAAATCCATAACAAAACTAGAGTAAGCAATAAAAAACAACAAAACACCATAGAGATCTTATCAACTGATTCTGATGATGATGTCTGCTTTCCATCCACATATAACTAATCAGATGGTGGATAAACAATAACGGGAAATAAAAAATCCAAATATACAACTTTATCAACTGGTTGGACCAGCTATCATGGTTTGACCTCATCAGAATCTTCAGAAAACAACTTATAACCGTATACCATAACCGTTTCCTTTCCTGTTGCTGATACGAACCACACTTGCAGTTCAATGCGTTATTGCGTCATTGTTTCCCCCCAACACTTTCGTCACGTGACCTGACATGTGAATGCAGTATGTAAGGATCAGCCGTTTATGTACATTTTTTTACATTTCTAAAAATACAGTATTTTATTCACAGAACCGGATGGATCAATTCTTATGTCAATGTTTAACAGGACGACAAGTATTATTGAACTAAGAAGTCCAAATATTCATCGATGGAACTTCTTGTTTTCCATATATGAAACTTTTAATATTTAAAGTCCAGAAATTTTTAAATAGTGAATAAAAGTGCAGTTTGTTTGTTTTCAAAAGTAATAACTGTGGCCCATAACTAGTAAAACATTTGAGCCTAAATGTGCAACAAACCTAAACTTTATTTATCACCACACATATTTATTATATTTTATTTAATTTTTTGTTATTTTGTGTGTTTATGTGGTATAGATAATGTATATTTTTTATGTCAATACTGGTTTGTGTTGATTTTAAGGATGGTGCGGCGTCCACACAACATAATATCCCACGACATAGAGGGTTTCCCTGTTGT
>JAMPIV010011484.1:0-75527 GCA_024509875.1 Oreohelix idahoensis | reverse complement strand
TTGGTGTTTGTGCTGTACTGGGAAGACTTCCAAATGTTGTTGAGAATAGCAAAGGCTGTTCTCGCTTTATTCATTCTGTTGTTAATGTCCTTGCTTGTTCCGCCGTCAGGTGTTACTATGCTTCCTAGGTAAGTAAATGTGTCTGTCTGTTCTAACTTCTGGTTCCTTACTGTTATTGGCTCAGGATTGCCCACATTTAGTGTCATGACCTCCGTCTTCTTCAGATTGATGTTCAGGCCAACCTGCTGGCCATACTTATTCAGTCTATCAGTTTTGTCTTGAATGTGTTGGTGTGAATGCGCGAGCAGTGCAATGTCATCTGCATATTCCAAATCTTCCAGTGTAGAAAACATTGTCCATCTAATTCCTCTTGGACTGCCCTCTGTTGTCTGGCGCATCACCCAATCTATGACTGTCAAAAATAATGTTGTTGATAAGGGGCATCCCTGTCGTACTCCTGTTTTCACTTCGAAAGTTACATTACTCGATCCAACACTGCACGTAAAGTTAGAATAGAGGCTTTTTATAATGGAAACAATGCGGCTGGGAATTCCATAAGCCCTCAGAATTTTCCATAGGCTGTCCCTGTGTATGCTGTCGAAAGCCTTTTCAAAATCAACAAAGTTAATGTACAGCTGTCTCTGCCATTCTGAGCACTGCTCTATAATGTTCCTGAGGGCAAATATATGATCTGCACATCTTCTGTTCTTTCTGAAGCCCGCTTGTTCTTTCCTCAGTTTATGGTCAACTGCTTTTGAAATTCTCTGGATGATTATCCTGCCTAGTATTTTGCTGGGAACTGAGAGGAGGGTAATTCCTCTCCAGTTGTTGCAGTCTGCAAGGTCGCCCTTCTTGGGCAATTTGACAATTGTTCCTTTACTCCACTCTGTTGGTGTTGTCTCAGTTTCCCAGACTTGTGCAAATAGTGGTTCTAATAGTTCTGCTGCTAGTTCAGGGTCTGTCTTGAATAGCTCAGCATTCAGATTGTCGTGACCAGGCGCTTTTCCATTTTTTAGCCCTTTGATAGCTGTGATAATTTCTTCTTTTCGTGGAATGTCTGTATTTACGTCTAAGTCACTTTCAGCCTCAGGAACATTCAGCTGAGTCTCTGGTGGTTCCTTATTCAGTGTTTCTCTGAAGTGCTCTGCCCACCTTGTTTCCTGCCCCTGTGCTGTGGTGATGAGATTTCCTTGCTTGTCTCTTACTAACGTTATGTTGTTTGCACCTCGTTTTCCACTGATAGCTTTAGTTATTTTATAAACTGTGCTTTGTTCATTTCTCAGTGCTGCCTCTTCTGCCTGTCTTGCAAGGTCATCCAGAAATGTCCTTTTGTTAGCACGGGTTTGACGTTTTACTTCCTTGTCCAGCTGACTGTACTGTTCACTATATATTGCCTTTAACCTGGGAGACTTAGCTTCTGTTTTCTTCCTTTTCATTTCCTTTCTCTTCGCTATGGTGTTTAGCGTTTCTGGTGTTATCCAGTCTTGGCTCTTTCTTTCCTGGAATCCCAAGCATGACTTGCTGCTTTCTTTATATATTGTTGAGATGGTGTTGAATTTCTGGTCCACATCGTCGGTCTCTGTTCTTTCCTGGCTTTTGGTAATCAGATATCGTCTCTTTACGTCGACCACAAACGCTTTTCTGGTGAGGGGGTCCTTAAGTTTCGTGATGTTGTATCTTTTCTGTTTGACTGCAACTGGTCCAGCAGCTCTGAGTTTCACCTTCAGTCTTGCTACTACTAGGTGATGATCACTTCCCACATCTGCGCCTCTTCTTACTTTCACGTCTTGTAGTGCATGTCTCCATCTGCCATTGATTATTATGTGATCTATCTGGTTTTTGTCTCGTCCGTTTGGTGATTCCCATGTTAACTTGTGCACTTCTTTGTGTTGAAAAAGTGTTCCTCCGATGACCAGGTTGTTAATACTGCAGAAGCTTATTAATTTGTCCCCATTCTCATTTACTGTTCCACTGCCGCATTTCCCCATTACTCTTTCGTTATAATTATTGTGTGTTCCAACTTTCGCATTTAGGTCTCCCATTACTATAATAAGATCGTACCTGGGTACAGTTTCCATTTCCTTTTGTACCTGTTGATAGAACTCGTCCTTGATCTCTTCGTCGCTGTCGTTTGTTGGTGCATAGCATTGTATAATTGTGGTGTTGGTGAATCTCCCTCTCAGTCTTGCTCTTATTAGTCTGTTGTTAATGGGTTTCCATTCCAGTAGAGACCTTTCCATTCCTTTCTTAAGGATAATGGCTACACCTTCGTTGTGCTGACCGTCCTCTCTACCAGAATAAAGTACTGTTTCCCCTGTAGCTGTTTTTATTCTCCCCATCCCTGTCCATCTGCTCTCGCTTATTCCCAGGATATGTAGTTTGTAATTCCTCATCTCTGCTGTGATCTGTCTCAGCTTTCCTGCCTCATTCATAGTTCTGACATTCCAAAAACCGATTCTGGTTTCGTGTTTTGCGGTCTGGGCATCCGTTTTCATGCCAGTGGCTTCCTTTCGGCTTTCACCACTGTCAGTCATACGAGCCTGAGACTCCGGATGTCCGTCCCGCGTCAAAGTATTTTCATTTGTTGCTGTTTCCGTAACGTGTGCGATTTTTTACACAGACAGGGGTGTCGGCCCTGTGCTAAAACCCCCAACCTGGAGGACCAGGGTACCAGCTTTTGTCTGACCCCTACCCACGCAGACCAGTCTAGCATGGTTGAACCTACCAGGAGTAAAACTCCCGCTGGCATAGCTCTGGGGATTGTCAGGGTACACAAGCTGCCATACCGCTACAAGGTATAGGTACCATTGATGGCAGACTCATTCAAACATGAGTCGATAATGCCGGAAACTTTTTGAAGCTACCTCGTATATATATATATATATATATATAGATATATATATATATATATATATATATATATATATATATATATATATATATATATATATATATATATATATATATATATATATATATATATATATATATATATACATATATATATAATACAACTCAAAATTCAATCTAACGATAACTGTGAACCACTATCTGATGAGGATCTCGTAGACTTACAACAGCAGCGAGCACTCGAGTATCAAGAAGAAGAAAACGAAGCAGAGCAGACGAAGACATTTACAATAGCAAACCTTAACGAGGTTTTCAAACTTCAGGATGCATTAATTGCTAGCATAATGAAGCATGACCCCAAAATGGAACGCAGTTCTACGGTCATCAGTAACATAGACTAGATCTAATTTGCTGCAAGGTGCTTCGTGAAGAGAAAAAGAAGGCGGCAAAGGAAAGCAAGCTCGATTCGTTTTTTTAGTCTCCTGGAATATTCTACCTCCATCGACCATACAACCATGCCTTGTCCCCTGGACATTAGAACAACTTTTTCAACACCTACAAAACCATCTGCTAACCAGTCGTCTGATGATTAAGACTGCTCCGTCGTGACAACTGTAGCCACAAGCGACGGAAGTAGCAGGGATTAAAGTACTACATCATTGTTTAATACTGTTTAAGTACAGGACTTACATAATATTTCCTATTTGTTTAAAATGTCTGATAATTATATGTAGCTAATAAATGTTGTTAACGATTTAGTTTTAGTTTTTTATAACTTATTACTTAATTATGATACATCTTTCTGGACCTCGGGAACAAATCATTTTGATTTCTATTAATTCATATGGGAAATCAATTTTCGTTTCCCGCTTTTTCGGTCAGAGCTCAAATTTTCAAGAACAAATTAGCAGCGCTAAGCGGGGGAATATATATATATATATATATATATATATATATATATATATATATATATATATATATGTTTATATATATATATATATATATATATATATATATATATATATATAAAATATACATATATCATGTAAAACCCGGAACATAATCTGCTTTTAATACGCCACTGAGTATAACAAATCTTTGTCAAGAAAGAGAATTACTCAGTGTTATTTAGAGCAAATCCTGACATATAGACAGGTAGCAAACAAGCAAAATAATCTCTGGAGGCCACAGAGGTGTGGATTCACAGAACAATGTTACGACGGACAGCTAAAAGAGTAATGTCTTGAAAGAGGTCAGTGAACAAAGGAAGATAATTACTGGCTTAAGAAGGAAATAATCCATTTTGTTAGGACAGGAGAGGAAAGTACGGATATATTGTGACAACAGGAAAGATTGAAGTAAAAAAAGATGTAGAGGAGAACAAAAGGAGAAAATACTAGACATCGTGTTTGGCATCATGGCATGGACAGAAGTCCACAATAGACGCGATAAACATCATTGGGGACATGAAGTAGTGGAGAGACATGATTACCAAAGTCAGGCGGCATGGTATTAAATATTCCATCAGTGATGTTGTTCTAACGATAGTCCAGATACTGGTTTTACTTTCTGCATCTATGTTTGTATTTGGACGTCTGTGCTTCTGGAGTCATGTGTCACAATTGGGTATCTGAAACCTTTACAATAACAACTGACTGAAAGTCACAAAAATTCATTATACAGCAGAAATTTTCATGTTTTCACCAAGTGAGCACCTAAACTATTCCACTTTGTTATTTTCGAAATCTTTATTGTCAACATAATGGAAATTCATGTTCCGATTACTAATTTATTTATTTGACATTTCTACAGTTTACCAAACTTATGTTTTCAAGTATACAAACGTTTGTTAGTTATATATTTTTTCTTTGAGAGCGCGATTTCGGAAATCAATACAACAAAAACACATTTTCTGTCACGCATATCTGGTAACATTCAATCAGACAGCTTACCTAGATTTTTATTAATGTCACAAGTGACGTCAAGTTATGGCTGCGGGTTTTAATGTGAACACAAGGTGACAATTATGCAGATTCTGCAACGTATATCGTGTGTTCAAATACTCATATACCCTGGACAGGTGTCGCCGGCTGATGTCGTGTGTAAGATTCAACTGCCTCATTTCTCCATCATAACACAACCATCAAAGTAATTTTCCAAGAACTGTTAAGAAAAATGCATGACATCACTTTTTTTTTAAACAGGAGTTTCACCTGGTTTTGGCGAGGCACGCACCGTTCATGTTAGACAAATGGCCCGTCGATTAATTTAGGCGGTATGTCCAGAAGACTGTGTGTTCTGGTATTACGAAACTGACCATTCTCATCACGTGACACACGTTAAATGAAAGGAATGGACCACTGCAGCCTCAAGCAAAGTCGCCCAAGGTTATTAATATGAGGTTGTACATGAGGCTGACAACCTCGCCGTGTAAACAAATGCCTATATAAATAACCATTGCACGAGCATGTGAAAAGTTACAGCAGGTTTACTACAAGGGGACAAGCTACAATGGTGCCTCCATACTTCATAGGGAGCAGACAAAGAAAATGACGATGTAGTGATGATAATGATGAAAACACATCGTTGCATGTAGTGATGATAATGATAAAAACACATCGTTGCATGTAGTGATGATAATGATAAAAACACATCGTTGCAAAAACTAAGACAGAAAGATCTGATGACATTCTTTGGGGCAAGCGTTCTGTCAGAAATATGAGCTGCATTGATTTGCTCATGCACATTAAGTAGGGAACAACAAAAGAAGGAAGTAATGTAACTGAGGATGATGATGATTCGTGAATAAGCAATAGTTCAGCTTTATCATGTTTCTGTTTGAGCCTCATAGAGCGTGAACTACTGCCGTATAGAAATGTATTTTACGTGATGAGGTTCCTGGGCTCTTGTACTTGTACAATCTAATATTAATTGCCTCTTACGACATGCGTGATGGGACAGCAGTCCTATTGTTTGTCTTCCCAGAGTCCTCAAGAACTGCAGTAGGCAGCAAATGTTTGCGGGGATTTAAACACGTGCTCTTTTCTTTTTAAGCCATGCGTAGTTGTATACCCTACATGATATTAGTGTTCTATGTAGAATATAGATAACAATTGCCAAAATAAATTATTAAGAATATATATACCACTTTTAATAAGTAATATGAATTACACTTAATCTAATTTCTAGTTTTAAACACATTTTCTTCCATTTTTTATTCACATTAGTTATCGAAATATTTACAATATATGTGTCACCCAAGCCACATCTCACCACATGTGTCAAGTGATGTTAACTCATAGTGCCCTGATGTATCTCCGGTTGGGTCTGATGCTAACTCACGCGAGCCAATGTTTAACAATCTTTTACTGGATGCAATTATACTATCTTGACTGATTAAAAATTGTGTTTTATTATCGCAAAATTGAGGAAAGTCACTTATGCATGAACATTTTTAACCTAACTTCCTGAACAAGAAAGGTAGAGACAACTGGGTTACTGGTGATGGAGTACTTTCACGTGGTCGTGTTTTTATTTATTTACAACAACGTTGACTTGATTTGACTTCGAACGCTTCATTACGTAAAATTTGGTACTTGAGAAGCGCTTGACTGACTTGTCCCGTAACTTTTGGTCTGGTCTTTGGGGCACCACATACTATGAGTGCTTGAGTTGTCCCATTGTACTTGATCTTTACGGCCTCAGACGATGGGCGCTAGAGTTGTCCCGTTACACATGGTCTTTGAGGCCGCACAAACGATGGGCGCTAGAGATTTCCCGTTATACATGGTCTTTGGGGCCCCACAGACTATGAGCGCTAGAGGTGTCCCGTTACACATGGTCTTTGAGGCTCCACAGACAATGAACGCAAGAGTTGTCCCGTTACACATGGTCTTTATGGCCTCACTGACGATGTACACTTGTATTGTCCCGCAACAGTTGTTCTGGTATTTGGTACACCACTAACTGTGTGTGCTTTACTTTTCCCGTAATATTTAGTAGTTAGGACAGAGCAGTCGATTGGCGCTTGTGTGGACTAGTACTGTAACACTTGATACGGTTCCTGGGGCACCATGAACTTTTGTCTATCGTTTATTTGTTATTTCCGTGACACGTGGATGTGTCGTTTCAGGAGTTTTGACAGCTCGTTTCAGCCACTGGTCTGGTATTAACATATTACGCTTTGCGCACGAGATTTCCAGATGCAGGTTAGTGGCTATTTATTGGATCCTTTATTTGACTGTTGTATTTTAAATCCGGTCAAAGCAAATGAAACCACAATTTTGTAAAGAATGAGAAGTTCATAGCAAGACTGGGAAGGCTTGATGAATGAGTACATAGCAAGTTCTGTCTTCTCTGTCACAGAGAGTTTTATGATCAATAAATTTTCTATATTCTCTTCTTTTTCTACCCGTGTCCTTTACTTTATTATCGCTCTTTTATCCTTTTCCTGTATTTTTCGCATTCGTTCGTTTGCGAAAAATATTTTCTTTCCCATTCTCACTTTACCGTTTTTCTTTCTCATACTGATACGCATTATATTACGTAGATGTCAGTCAGACGAGAAACTGTGAATATTCATCTATCTCAGACATAGGAGGAGACTTTTTGGCTAGCATTTTCACCTGACACGAACGTTTCTCCGGCGTGAGGTGTGATAACCGACATCTGCACGGCACAGAATGAGACATTTGTCTGGTATTTTCCTCTGTCACGGCACTCTCGGCCAGTTTCGTTAACAGTGAGGTGTTAAGACGCGAAGTGGCAGTTTATGGCAGGTCTTCTGGTTATGGAAAGTGTTAATGAGAAGGGGAGAGATCGGCGCTGTTTCGTGTTTTCGAATTATTGAGATCTTTGTCTGTTTGATAGATATAATCAGAGTTTTAAACTTGATTTCACTCATTCTCCATTTGCAGTAGACGTGGTCACTTCGTTCTAGATACTTAAACTTATAAGTGAAACTCTTAGTTTCCTTGTGATACCGTAGTTCTGTGTTGAGTGAATACTGGGGTTAACCCAAACTTTGCCAGCGTTAAGTACTGATGAGTAATATCTGTGAAGAACTAAAACATTTTCCTTAAAAGACTTGGTGTAAAATCTTTACAAGAACTTTAAAGGTGAAATGACATAACGGGCCTATTGCGCCAGATTTTATTCTTCCTGAGAAAACGTAAGTACAGTTCAGCCCTTGTGGCAAGTAAACTATTACAAACAGTAACGTTCCGCAAATTTTGTCAACTTGTGGTGTGACCAAGAAGGTTACCTTTGATCGAAAGTTACAAACCTGACATTTTCCCCTAAGTAGTGGAAACCTCGTGATTCTGACACTGTGAACCCGCTTAAACTAATTCTTACCTGAGCTGATAAAGTGACACTAACTTAAAATCTGAACAAAATCATCGCCTGAAGAGGACGCTCCCCGGACAAATTGGATGAAACCAAGATCTGCAGAGCTGGGTATCCGCGTCATCAAACGATAAACAGATGGTGTCATAACGTGCGACAGACGGCGAACAACAGCAAGTTATAGGGTAAGAAAGTGAGACATGCACGACAGAGCCCTGATGAATGAACCGAGAGAAAGCAGGAACGAGTGACTCCTTTTTTATGGTATACTAAATTTCACCCACTTTGTAATTTCTTTATGCAAGTTTTTTTTGTTGCAAACAAGATACTTTTCCTTAGGATAGATCATACTAATATCTAAGTCTGTTCATACCTTTAAAAGGGGAAAATCATTAGATTACCGCTAATGTATCCTTGATTCCTTGGGGCTATCACTTTCTTCTAACAGGATTGTGGGCATACCTTGAGGGATAAGATCATACTGTGGGTCTATCAGTCTGGTAGAAATTCATTGATTTTATGACTATGTGTATATGTTTCTTGATGTAAATTTTGTGTGCTGTGATGAAATTTTAGATGATAATTAAAACTTCCCTTGAACTTAATCAGCGCATTGGTCAGCTCGTTCCACATTATCTGTATAATCACTGTTATAGTTTTTTCCCACGTCTGTGCGTCTAACTGTCGTAACTTGTGTGTGTGCACGTGATTGGTACGTTCATATATATATATATATATATATATATATATATATATATATATATATATATATATATATATATATATATATATATATATATATATATATATATATATATATATATATACACATATATATATATATATACATATATATATATATATATATATATATATATATATATATATATATATATATATATATATATATATTAATTCACAACGGGCTGATCACCCGTTTGCCAGTCACTTCGATTACGGAAACAACAGCAAATGGGTTGATTTGCCATTGCCCTAAAGACGCCACTAGGCGTGATGGGAAACAATGGCAAAGAAAACCTATCTGCTGTTGCCCTAAGACGCCACTAGGCGTAATGGCCACTGACTGCTTTGACAGTCGGTGGCTAAGGACGGAAGAAGAAGAAGAAGAATATATATTAATATATGTTGTCACTAGACTGACTGACTCCTCTAAATCTGTTGTAGAAGATAGGCTGAGAAAGAGAGAAGATTCTCGAGTTCTCAGGGACAGCCTCTATTGATCCTACCATTTCACTCGTGGAAATCTATTTCTGTTATTATCTCTCACTGTGGCTATCACGTATTCTAATCTAATCAGAAGGGACCAACCCAAGTCTTAATCCGCCTATCAAAAATCTACGACAAATGGGGTCTCGTCTATCGGGATTTTGAACTTAATTTTCTTTATTCTGATATAGAGTAAGAGTGTGATGTCTTGTGAGTTTTTATATCTTTGCGGTTTATAATTTAAGTTAAATGACCGAAGTGAACATAGTCTATTTTACGCGTAGGATTGTGTATACTATTAGGGTTGAGTATTTATGTTTTTCTCTTCCTTTTATACAGTATATGGGTCAAGCCCAAAATCTACCAGCGGTTTTTCAGTATATATGAGAATAACCTAGAAGAAACATTTTTGTCCTTAAAATACGTGGGTTTACAAGTTAAAACCTGTCTGGCATTGTGTTTGCATCCAGAAGGAGACATAGTACCCATCTCACGAACTTTAAGACTAAATGCAGTAACTGGGTGTAACGACTCCAAATGTTGTGTGATGATATAACTTCTGTTGCCAAGGGCAGGTAGTGCTGGCACTTAAAGTATGGTGTAGACTTAGGACTGGTGTACATGTGTAAAATAGTTGCACAGTCATACAGGTACAGTTCCAACAGGAACGCCACACCAAATCACGACGTATGGAGTCAATGAATGTTGTAAAATCCTTGTGACGTTTATATTATTTAATGAAGACGCCACGTTGACGAAAATGCGTAGACATAAACAAGTAGGTACATCATAGGTACAATCAAACAGTCATTGTTACAGCAACATAGTCAGTACAGCAATGGACGGTAGACAGCATCATAGTAAAGATGAATCACATGCATATCGGTACATCATAGGGCTGTAAATGTATTCAGGCGGAAATCTCCATCCCTTTCTATAACAGCTAGAAGATATCAAATGGGAGATTAAATCTAGTCTCCTATATTCGACCTCAACAAGACAGGCATGTCTTCTGAGCGTCATATTATCGTCCTCTATGTTCCTCAAACAACAAAGGTATCAAACCTAGATCCATCAATAAAGTTCAGGAAGCAAATGGTCCTTAGGACAGGCATCAATCGATGCGAGACAATATAAGTGGATCGTGAGCTGAGCAAACTTGTCATATCATAGACTCTTTAATAAGGCAGGCTAGGCAAAAAATGTCAACATCAAAAGATGGCGATAACGTTACTCAGCAGAACTTAATTACCTGTTCATCAGGAATTAAATCACATAAATCACATAGGCCTCCAGGCACTTGGAATAACATAGAGATACATCATCTCAAAAGGAACAACAACGATGAGGACTCTTTCCTGAATAATATCAGCAAGGACGCCAGCGCAAAAAACTTCGTCCTGCTCACAAGCAAAATCTGCCAAGAGTCCACTGGGCGGAAATCATTCCAACAAAGACACAACCTAGGACATGCGCAGAACACGCGAATCGAATACAGCTCAGCTAACTTACGAAACGAAGAATGTACCTTCTCGAACAATGCCTTAAAAGGATAGGAATCGAAACATTGCAAGTTGCCAAATGCTTATCAAGAGAAGTGGACCCGAGCGCTCCAAACATGGACATGACTTAAAATCGCTCCATATATGGACTTGACTTAAAACCGCTCAAACACAACTTATCGGCAACCCACACCAACAAGAAAAGCGAACTACTTACAATAAAAAGTGACTATAATTTCATGAGTTACTTCCCATGCATTAAAAAATTAAATATAGTCAGAATGCATGGTCAGAATATATAGTCAGAATAAGTTGCGACAAGTTTAGCGCAACATTACCGCAACCTCCCGATAAAAAAAAAATGTGCAACATTTTTTTTTTTTAAATATCCAAGAGTAAAACCAAAAGCGGTTTAACAACGCACGAATTATGCGGGGATAACTAGTTGCACTGCCTACTATGAGGCTAAATTGACATAAAGTGTCTGGTGAGAATATTTCTCAACAGATAAAAAATCTGATTCAAAAAATATATATCGGGGAGGTGCCACCAACAAACACTACGCTTGCATGAAAATACAATATAAATATGCAAGTTCATATCATTATAATCAAATAGCGGTGTCATACTCTAATACCGCTTAGAATGGATGTACACATCTGATATAGAATGTTAAATAGTACATTATCTAAATGTTTAATAATATCATTACATAATGAAATTAAACATAAATGACGATCCAGGACACATCTCCTGTCGTTCCAAGGAAGTGTACAATGCGGAACTCTCCATGTTTGACAACAGAAAGGTAGCTTCTCAGATCAACAATAACGTGCTGAGAAAAACAACCAATATAATTCTATTTAATAGCCATTAAGTTTCATACTATACAATACATTATTATTAACAATTGTGGCCGAGTAAACTTTCGGCCCTTATATTAACTACTCAGTCTTCTTCTTATATTAAAGATGGGAACATAAGAAGATGATAACAAAGCACAATAGTATGTGTTCACCTAAAGTGAGGACAGATGTGCTAATTTATTGTAGTAATATAGGTGTGTTATGACTCTGTCGTATATCTAGAAATAGGACAGAAGTATTAGTTGGAATCATGTGGGCATCTAGACAGAATGTCAGCCATCACATTATCCGACCCACGGATAGCTCGTACCGTGAAGTGAAAAGGTTGAAGAGTGTAAAGTTTCTTTTCTTCTTTCCACTCTAATGAAGTGTCAGTCTGTATGCTGTGTAAGGAAGAGTGGTGTGTTGTTGAGATCAGGCATGCTCCAGTCTACCCAGCTGTAAATGGGTAACTCACCCTAGTCCTGAGTTAGGGAAGGCAAAGGCTCCAGGGGAAGCAGGCCCTAAACTTGGTCACTCCAACCGACGCAGGATGGTGTATGTATGAAGTAGAAGTGTAGAGTGTGATTACCGCGAATGGTGTACTGTTCGTGTGCTGACCAATATAACCACTCATACACTTGTGTCTACAAGGCACCAATGCAGACTGCTGGAATCTTTGTTTACTCAATTTATTCAGACGTACACACTGGGACATACGAGTACATCATGGTATGTTGACATATCAATTTGTAGGTATACATAGCAGATCTGAAGTCATGACACATTCATAGTTTGTAGCATATATTATGAAACCACGAAAGAGGGGGTTTCTAGCAAGATTGAGATCTCCCTGTCACTGTCCGATAATAGGATAAATAATCTGTTCTCTTGGCAGTGATCAAAACATATGATGACCGAAATCTAACATGGCCGCCTCCCTGAGTTGTCGTTCACTCATTCATAGGAAGGAGAATATAAGCCAGAGTTAATTTATAATGGGTATATAAATGATTTCATAAATGTTCCCATACAGCTCTACGATGATCAGGTTAATTCACGTAGCCATAACCGCTGTAGGAAAGTCTGTCATCTTTGTCGATACAAAACACGACCCTAGCGATACGAAGCACAATGTTCCATCTAGGTCGAATCGACATGAGATCATCAAAATAGGGTCTGGCAATACATGGAGTCCGAATTATACATTGTACCGTACCTTAGGAGAGTCTCTAACATAAACTATAGTAGAGATACCATCTCCTTTAGAAGAAAACCACTCCATGAATCGTATTTCCTTAAGAATCTACCAGCCCTTTGAAAAATGCGTACCCGCCATTATCACGGTACATCGGAACTCATCACGACTTGTCAAGACAACTCATACTTCCGCTAGACCGGAATAATAAGAATCTAGTCCCGCCTACCCATCCAAAATATACAATATAGGACTGATTCTACTTGTACTAATAATATGTAATACATATGAATTCAGGCCATAAACACAATAAGCAAATTAATATATTTTCTGGCCCTAAAAAATAAGTACAAACGTAAGAGCAATCCATGCGCCGGATCAATATCAAGAACGATTACTCCTATAATCAAAAGTGTGAATCAAACATGGATTCTCTCGCTTTTACCATAGACAGCACTTTCATACACAAATGAATGAATGTCTATATTTTTTTCATATTAAATAGCCATATCGATTTTTGTAATATGTGCGTCAAAATATGCACGCAACAAAGAGCAATTTTATATCGAGTGGATCTCGAACTCTTCAAGTTCTTAGTCTGAATAGCTGTAAGAGCTTTTTGATCAGTTTCTAGAATGAAATGTGCGCCCAGGAGGAATCTTTGTAGTTTGAGAATTGACCCAACCATAGCCAACAACTCACGGTCTAAAACCGAGTAGTTCCTCTCTGCCGCATTTAATTTTCTAGAAATGTACATAACAGGATGCAGAGTTTCAGCATATTCCTGCATAAGTGCTGCTCCGATCCCAGTGGATGAAGCATCACTTCGAAGAACAAAAGTCCTATCAAGAGTAGGTAATCTTAGGATGGGAGGAGAAGAAAATATTTTCTTGATCTGGTCTAAGGAAGATTGACATTCCTGAGACCAACGAACCAGATTAGGCGACCCTTTCTTCAACAAAGTTGAGAGAGGTGCCATGATTGAAGATAGATTCGGGATGAATTTCCCATAGAATTGAATTAAACCCAAGAGACTACGGACTTGTTTCTTCGTTTTAGGTACAGAGATGTTCAATATTTTCGAAGTATTGTGGTCTTCTGTCTTCAAGAGACCATGACCAACATGATGACCCAGGAAAGAGATTTCACCAAAACCAATATAGGCTTTAGAGGGTTTTGCTGTCAAATTAAACTCACGTAGAGTGGACAGTAGGTCATATAAACCTATCTGAAGAGACAGATATCATCTAAGTATGCGATGATATCTGAACGATGAGAAAGAATTCGACGCATCATGCGAACGAAAGTAGCAGGGGCGTTCATAAGACCGAAGGGCATTACATTCCATTGAAATAGACCCCTAGGTGTTGAGAAAGCAGTAAGAGGTTTGGCATGATCTGCTAAAGGCACTTGCCAATAACCTTTAGACAAGTCAAGTTTAGTGAAGAATCTAGAATTAGAAAGTCTAATAAGTAGATCTTCTAGTAAAGGCATAGGTTCAGCATCGAACTTTGTGACTTGATTTAATTTGCAATAATCAACGCAAATTCGTATGTTCTTATCTTTCTTCCGAACAATAACCATGGAAGAAGAATATGGAGAAGTCGATGGTTCAATTATGTTTAATTGAATCATTTCATCCAATTCCTTTTCCACTTGTGACTGAAAGTGTATAGGGATAGGATAAGGCCTAACCCTAATAGGATTATTGTCGGTAAGAATTATGTCATGTTCTATGACATGCGTGTGACCAGGGATGTCGGTTAGAACATCCTTAAATGTCTGTAACATCGACGAGACTTGACGATGTTCATCAACAGAAAGATTAGGAGAAATTGAGACATCTTTCCAAGATTCCATGGAATGTAGTGGAACCACTGGAAGAGGAAGATCGACATCAGAAAAAACAGATTCCTCATCCTGTATGACAGACAGGGATGAGTAATGACCATGAGGTACAGAAGAATCGTCCGTTGCCTGGAAAATAGGCAGCAAATAGTCTGGACGCTCATGAAATTCCGTCAGCATGTTGATATGGAAAGTTTTATGCTTTCCATCTATATCGACCACATAGTCAACATCGGAAATTCGTGAGACTATTGCATACGGACCTTTCCATGCAATAAGAAGTCTATTTTCCCTACTAGGGAGTAGGACGAATGCTTTGTCACCTAGACAAAGTTGTCGTAGACATCTGTTCTTGTTAGCAAACTGCCTTGCTTTTTCTTTAGCAATTTCTGACGAAGCAGTCGCTAGTTTGCATGCCTCAATGATCTTTTGCCTAAGAGCAATGACATACTCATATGAAGATTGAGTGTCATCACTAATATCATCGGCAGTGATGAGATCGTGTAACAAAGACATAGGGCCGCGCGGACGCGCGCCACAGACAAGTTCAAAGGGAGAAAATCCTGTGTGTTCGTTTGGGACCTCTCTATAGGCAAAGAGAGCCGCGGGTAAAACCATGTCCCAATCTTGAGGATGATCTTCAGTTATCTTACCAAGTAAAGTCTTGAGCGTTCTATTCAGACGCTCAACCAAACCATTAGACATAGGATGATAGATGCTACTGAGAGATCTTTTAATGTGTACGGTAGACATTACTTGAGACATAGTATCAGATATGAGTTGAGTGCCATGGTCTGATAGTATTTCTCTGGGGAACCCCAAGCGAGAAAATATCAGCCAAAGAGCATCTGCGATATCTGTAGTAGATATGCTCTTTAGAGGGATAGCCTCTGGCCAACGTGTGCACATATCGACACATGTAAGGATAAACTGATGTCCTCTGGCCGACTTTATCTTAAAAGGGCCAATAATATCTATGGCCATTTTCTGAAATGGCCGAATAGGGATGTCAGCAGCCTGGATAGGCGCAGCATGTCGTGGTCCTCTAGATTTGACCTCCTGACATACCTGACATGATCGGCAGTATATACGAATGTCCTTGTTAACAAAGGGCCAAAAGAAAGCCGCAAGGACTCTCGACTTTGTACGGGAAAATCCCATGTGTCCAGCACATTGCGAGTCATGAGCATGTTGCAATATTTGCACTCTCATACTCTTGGGAACAGGAATTTGCGAATGTGCTGACGTAGCCGAGTCTTGTACCATACGTACAAGTACGCCGTTTCTCATTGCAATCCAGGATTTCTTTTGTGTATCCTTATTTGGATCACCCTTCTTCGCAAGAATGAAGAATTTTTTTTGCGTAGGATCTTCTTGTAATTTTATGAACGAGTCACGAGAAATAACCAAGGTACTATCTTGGCTATGAACTTCATTATCATTATTCAGCGAAGTTTGTGGTGTTCGTAGAGCTTGTGCTCTTGTAACTACTGCATTGGTAGCTTGCATATTATGATCTTCCCAAGCAGCAATCTGCTGTGGGGTACATTCCCTAACTCCGTGGATACGACCAATAATAACGTCCGCAATAGGATTAGGTAAGAGACAGGCATGCACATCTCCCGTAAAGAAAGGAGTGGCAATGTGAATTACAGCAGTAGGATATTTCTCTAGAGTGCCGCCAAATGTGACACATTTGATAACCTTTCCTGTAGCACAGGATGGATCTACAAGCGATTGTCTGACACCAATAGTGGTGCATCCGGAATCGAAAAGTAGTGAGACCGGAGTATTATTAACAAGACCCTTATTTAGGATTAGAGAACCTCTCCCGTCATGTGCAACCGAAGCAGGAAGAGCGGGGAGAGGGTGACCACAACTCAAAGTCGATATTGTAGTTGGTTCGAACAAAGTACTGCATTGGGGGCACTTGTTTGCTCTCCCAAAGTCAAAAGAAGAACAAGTGACAGCGTCAGAGTTTTTATTATCAGAAACCTGATTACAGGCTCCCTGAGATTCTTGTTGAACCGAATTAGCCTGCTGATATCTCTTTTTTTTGTATTGAGATCTACCGCGACTACTATTACCTCTGAAGTTATCACTGTTGTTATTATCTCTGTAGTTATTATTGTCTCTATTATAACTGTTATCCTGCTTTGAACTACAGTTTCCATGATTATTATCATGTCCACATTGATGTGAACATCTATTTGTTTGGTTTTGAGGTCTACGCGAGGAAAAGCCTCTGTTACCATATCCTCTTCTGAAATGCCTAAAATTATTAGGTTGGAAGTAACAAGGACTGTCAGCTCGTCTCCAATTCTTCGATGAAGAATCACCCTGAAATTGATTTCCATAATTTTGACCGTAACTACGGTTACTTTTCCTATCAAAATTTTGTTGGAATCTATGATTAGAGTTTTGACCATAAGGTGCTGCCGAAGCAACTGGCAGACCTTCTTTTATTTTTGCGTTACCAATGGTTACGTGAGGATGCGCAGTTATATACTGGCAACAGAAATCTTCCATTTCTTTTATTGTTTTAGGTTTACGTTCATAAAGGAAAGCAAGGAAAGACTCAGAGACAAAGAAGACATAACTTTGTCTCTAAGTATTAAGTCCATAAGTCCTTCATAAGTTTTTTCTGTCTTAGACAGCTCCACCCAACGTAAAAAAGTAAGACGTATCTTTGAAATGAATTCAGAGAATTGCATTCCAGTTTCTGGCAACATATTTTTAAATTGAAGACGATAGCCGTCTTCGTCAAGTTGGTATTTTTTTAACAATATAGCCCTGACAACCTCATAGTTGTTCTTTTCAGGCTCATCTACCATACTTAACATACTCAAAGCATCACCTCTAAGTATCTTGGACAAATGATAAACATGCAGTGATTTATCTATGTTATGTACTTTACATGAAGTTTCAAATCTGTCCAGATAGAATGTTATATCGTCGATGGAAGCATTGAATGGTGGTAGATTAAGCTTGAAAGTGCTTGCATTATCTTATCTGAGACCTTATTTGCATCATTAGCATTACCCATGTTCATCACCTTTAATTTCTCAACTTCCAAAGCTAAGAGTTTTTCTTCATGCTGCATTTTTGCTATTCTCTCATCAGCCTCTCTTTGTAACTTTTTTTCTTCAGCCTCAGCCTGAAGTCTCTTATTTTCAGCCTCTATTTCTAGTCTTTTATTCTCAGCTTCTCTTTCAAGTCTTTTCTCTTCAGCGTTTGCTTCTGCTTCTCTTTTTTGTTTTTCCATTTCCATTTGGAATCTTTTTTCATCCACCTGCATCTGCAGTTTCTTTTGTTCAGCTTCCATTTTTAATGCTTTATCATATTGAGTAGTTGCAAACTCTTCTAACTTATCACCAGTCTTCCCAAGCAATTTACCCTGCTCAATAAAGTGCTCGAATGTAGACATGATGAGTAATAATTTGAGTCCACAACCTGAAATAATTAATTATCTTATTTCAAATTTAATTATAACAAGTCTTAAATGAAGCACTTGCTTACTCACAACACTATATTATTATCCCAATCTCTATGGGAAACAAGTCTTATATCAAAGAACTTGTGTATAGACCTTGTTGAAATATCATCAATCAACTCTTGATCATAGGTGCACTTCCCATTCAATAGTGCACAATACTATTCATCATTTATTTGTCATCAGTGTAGTAGTAGTGCATCAGCATAATCCATTATTCAATTACCATTAGTGTAACCAATGACTATGTAAACACAACTACAATGTAAACATCAACCATGTAAACACTAGCAATGTAAACATTAACAATGTAAACAATACCAATGTAAACATTAACAAAGGTTTAGCAACAATACGAAAACATTCGCAGAAATCAACAAAAAATAAAGCGAAAAGTAAAGAAATATTACAAAAAATGTGATGATATCTGCGAGAAGATATTACAAATACAAGACACAACAGTGTATAAACAAAAATGGTGTATGAAACTAAACAATAGGAAAGAGTAGGCTAGCAAATACAAACAAATCCAAACAAAACTAAAGAATGCAGAAAAATAACGAAAACAATACTAACACATGTCATCACAACTAACAAAAAATAGCAACAGAAGTCGCTTTGCAAATTCCAGTATCGGAAATTTGCACACCCTACAGAAAACGCTCACGATAGATAACCTCTATGACGTGGTACAATCTAAGGGAGACACCACCCAACCGAAAACCCGCGAAATATAAACATATAAATACACAAATAACATATAAACATATAACAAATGACAAAAGAATGAGATGAAACACAGAAGACTCAGTAGAAGATAAAGTCATGGTTTACGAACAAACAAGCCACTTAACTTATGGATATCCAATCGTAGAACAGCAGAAAAACAGATGTCAATCAACGTCCTAAAGAGTGAAGCTCCAACGATGATGGCACATCTGAACTGCTTCCACTGCTAACACGATGGTACTTGAGCTTCTGAAATACTGTATGTTGAGTTGTTACGGCACTTGACCCTCTTATCCAATGGTAAATCAATCGAAATCGGTACTTGGCCTTCTGATATAATGAATGTAGTGTTGTTACGGCACTTGTCCTTCTTATCCAAAGTAGATTACTTCAAACGGTACTTGGCTTTCTCAAGAACTCATAGCAGCAACTTGTATTATCCGGCAATATCATTAACAACGCCGGGTACTGTGAAATTTCTTGCTTCAAGCAAAAAGTTGCAATTTCGATATTTTTACCGGGCAACGCCGGGTACTTTGAAAATTCTGTATGCTGATGTCTTGAAGAATGTTGAAGTGTAGATTTTGTTGAAGTGGGTAAGGGACCCCGAGTCTGCTCACCAAATCAAATCAATGTTGAGACGTGGTGGGCTTATCGAATGCCTTTGGACTGGCCACCAAATATGTAACGACTCCAAATGTTGTGTGATGATATAACTTCTGTTGCCAAGGGCAGGTAGTGCTGGCACTTAAAGTATGGTGTAGACTTAGGACTGGTGTACATGTGTAAAATAGTTGCACAGTCATACAGGTACAGTTCCAACAGGAACGCCACACCAAATCACGACGTATGGAGTCAATGAATGTTGTAAAATCCTTGTGACGTTTATATTATTTAATGAAGACGCCACGTTGACGAAAATGCGTAGACATAAACAAGTAGGTACATCATAGGTACAATCAAACAGTCATTGTTACAGCAACATAGTCAGTACAGCAATGGACGGTAGACAGCATCATAGTAAAGATGAATCACATGCATATCGGTACATCATAGGGCTGTAAATGTATTCAGGCGGAAATCTCCATCCCTTTCTATAACAGCTAGAAGATATCAAATGGGAGATTAAATCTAGTCTCCTATATTCGACCTCAACAAGACAGGCATGTCTTCTGAGCGTCATATTATCGTCCTCTATGTTCCTCAAACAACAAAGGTATCAAACCTAGATCCATCAATAAAGTTCAGGAAGCAAATGGTCCTTAGGACAGGCATCAATCGTTGCGAGACAATATAAGTGGATCGTGAGCTGAGCAAACTTGTCATATCATAGACTCTTTAATAAGGCAGGCTAGGCAAAAATGTCAACATCAAAAGATGGCGATAACGTTACTCAGCAGAACTTAATTACCTGTTCATCAGGAATTAAATCACATAAATCACATAGGCCTCCAGGCACTTGGAATAACATAGAGATACATCATCTCAAAAGGAACAACAATGATGAGGACTCTTTCCTGAATAATATCAGCAAGGACGCCAGCGCAAAAAACTTCGTCCTGCTCACAAGCAAAATCTGCCAAGAGTCCACTGGGCGGAAATCATTCCAACAAAGACACAACCTAGGACATGCGCAGAACACGCGAATCGAATACAGCTCAGCTAACTTACGAAACGAAGAATGTACCTTCTCGAACAATGCCTTAAAAGGATAGGAATCGAAACATTGCAAGTTGCCAAATGCTTATCAAGAGAAGTGGGCCCGAGCGCTCCAAACATGGACATGACTTAAAATCGCTCCATATATGGACTTGACTTAAAACCGCTCAAACACAACTTATCGGCAACCCACACCAACAAGAAAAGCGAACTACTTACAATAAAAAGTGACTATAATTTCATGAGTTACTTCCCATGCATTAAAAAATTAAATATAGTCAGAATGCATGGTCAGAATATATAGTCAGAATAAGTTGCGACAAGTTTAGCGCAACACTGGGCCTATCGAGCCAGATTATATTTCTTCCCTAAATCTCATGTACATTCAGCCCCTGTGGCGAGAAAAATTACAAACAGTAACATTTCCGACGTTTGACCAATTGTGGTGTGATCAATAATTTTATTTTGAGAGAAGTTACCAACCTGTCATTTCCTAAGTACTGGAAACCTCGAGATTCTGACATTGTGAGCCCATTAAAAAATTTCTTACCTGAACTGATTCAAGTGACATAACCAGTACTCCTAAAATATAGTCGTAAAGTGAACGCTCCCCGGAACATTGGATGAAACCTGTATCTACAGAGCTGGGGTTCTCTTTATCACAAAGAACGCGGATTCATGGGGTGTGTGTGTGTCCTAAAGTTTGCGCATGAAAGTGCAAGACATCAAGTTTGTAGGTAAGAAAGACTGTCAGTGGCCACTGGTGAATGAACAGAGAGAACGCAGGACTGAATGATTCCCTTATGGTATAATTTATGCACCCACTTTGTGTTTTTCGTTATGCAAGTTTGTTGCTAATGATGTTTTCCTGTTAGAATAGATTAATATATCAACTGTGTTCTTAACCGTAGAGGGAAATCCTAGACCATAGCGTATAAATTTGTGACTCTTTGGGGGCTATAACTTTTCTGCTAGCGGGATCGTGGAGTCAACAGAGGGGGAAAGGATTACACCTATGGGTCTATTATTCTTTTAGTAATTCTTTAACCTGTGTGTATTTATATGTGATTGATATTCAAATTTATGATTGTGGTGAAATTCTTATGATAAATAAATTTTACATAAACTTATTCAAGTGCATCGGTCAGCTCGTCCCAAAATATCTATATTCCATTGTTATAGTTTTCACGTCTGTGCGTCTAACTGTCGTCACTTATGTATGTGTGTATGTGAGTGGTATATATATTACTATATATATTCTAGTAGACTGTCTGACTAATCTAGATCTGTTGTAGAGATAGGCTGACCGAGAGAAGCTTCTTGAGTGTCAGGGACAGACTCTATTATTTTCCACCATCTCACTCGTGAAAAATCTATTTCTTATATTATCTCCCAATGAGCTATCACCTGTTATATTTCCATTCAGAAGAGACCAATCTAAGTCTTAATTCCCCTATCACAAATCTACGACAAATGGGGTCTCGTTTTCCGGGAATTGAACTCTAGTCCTGAGCAAGTACGACAAATATCAGCTCGTCTGCAGGATTAATTTTCTTTATTCTGAAATAGAGTAAGAGGGTGATGTCTCGTGAGTTTTAGTATCTTTAAAAATAACTATCCCCTGGATCAGCGGTTCCCAACCTTTTTTTACTTGCGTACCCCTTGGCAGCCCATTTCTATAAATTGTACTCCTAATATTAGCAAAATATTTGAAATTAATATAGTTGCTGTTATTCAAAATTTATAGATTATAACCAGAAATAAAGGGGCCAACCACGGGATTAAAAAACAATGTAATAAAAATATGAACAAACAGTGCATATAATTTTACATTTAAAAAATCAGAAGTTACAATAAAAATTAACACATTAAATTTATTAATAATAATAATAAAAACGTTGTTATTGTTAAAAGTTGAAATCACTTTTTCTAACACACATGTCACGTGACCATGACAAATGTTCAGTGCGATCCTTGAGCACGTTTTCAGGCACATAGTTTTTTGAAATCAGGTTCAAGTTATATAAGATACAGTCTCAATTCTGGACCTGCATTCAGTTTACTACGGTATATATTTTTTATAAAGGTATAAGAAGAGAAAGCCCTCTCCACCAGCTCAGTATTTGTAAATGGCAACAGAAACTTAAGCGCCTTGTCGGTCAGCTGTTCATATTCTCTGCTGATGTCTCCCCAAAAGTAAATAAGGAATTTTCCTTTGAATTCAGCTATTAAAGTAGTATTGTGATGAAGTGAATCTGTGTCACAACGCGCTCATAATTTCCCCGCTTCAAAATCTAGTTAACGTAAATTTACAACCTATAACCCACTACTACTATGTTTGAAATTTGTCAAGGGCAAGGTAAAACCTACCGCTAAAAATTTGACAAAATAATTTGAAATTTTCTACTACCCCGTTAAAATCTATAAATAATTTCCATGTTTGACCTTGGTCTGAAGGCCACAGCAAATCAACCGCTAGAAAATTAACTAACGTACTCTTAAAATCTATTAATAACTACAGCATTTGAAATTTGTCTCAAGGCCATCGTCAAATCAAACCGCCAACATTTAAATAAAGATTTGAATTTTCTAACACCAAGCGTAAAAGTCCCACCTCCAAACACACACACGCTCTACCCTTCCCAAATATTTATGAACGAACGCCGTAAAGTTTAGCAACTAACCAAATTGTTACCTCGTTTTATAGGGGAGAGGGGAGGTTGTTTAAAATGGAAAGCAAGCCTAATCGGTGTGTTTGGAAAAACTTAGATAATGTATTTCTTTATAAATAAAGAGAGTTTTAAAAAAAGGGATGTCTTGAATTGTAGCGTTAATATTGTTAAATATAATACCATAAGAATTTCCCTTATAATACATTATCTGGCCTTAGAAACATTTATTTTTCTAATATGTTAGTTCAGTGAAAGGAGCAAATAAGTACTTAAAAATTACCCATATGAAAACGGGGACAAATAATTAAAAGAAACTATATAGGAAGATAGAGGACAGTTGTCTGTTTAATAATCACTTTCAATATTAAAAATCTACCCATTAATAACAAAGATACTGTATAAATAAAATTGAGGCAGACGAACCAACACACTTCTGAACTGCTCAATTTGATAGCCTTCGGAAAAGTTAAATTTTCTTAACGCGTTTCTGATTTGTTAATTGTAGTTTAGGATGGGACGATAAAATTAACAATGTGCCGGCATAGTGCGCCATTTGAGAAAAATTTTAACACAGAGCAGATTGAGAGCAGATGCAAAGCAGTGATGTTAAATGCCTTTGCCGTCTGGACGATAGCGGTCTGAACTGAACCATTAACCGCCAGTCAATCTTGTGATTGTGTGATTTATTCTTTACTTGCGGTAAGATAAATAAGTTTATTGATATTTTATTAACATGTACAGGCCACACAGATAGTGCGCCATAAGTTTGTGTTGTTCGACATTGCCTATTGGGGGAGAAATTGGGGTCACGACAACTCAAGTACGAATGTACCTAAAGCAGATTTATTTGGAAAGTGACATAAAATGTGTAAAAATGTTTGAATATTGCCATAAAATATTACGACTGTATGTCCAGAAGCTCCTAGCAGTTTTCTGCAGTGCATTAGTGTTCAAATAACACATGAAAACCTACATAGGATGTTTGCACAAATATTTAACAGGTCACAAGAAGAACCTTGTATACCCCATCTGATTCTATGGAAGAAAATCAATGCTTAAGGGGTCAGTGGCGTTGCAGCCATATGGGAACAGTATGAACACACTGGAAGAAAAATGGTCAAACAAAAATAGGGTTTGGTGCAATTGGTTGGCACGCGTAGCTGACCCTCCTTTTGAATGTATTATTGATAAAATTGTGGAATGATATTATAGATATGATATAAAGAGGGGAACATAACCTTCTTATTTCAGGGTTGAATTGCCAAATTGAAAAGTGACATAACCTCTGGAAAAATTCAGAACCTGAGGGCACAGAGTGTTATGACTCTTTTCATAACACCATTTTCGGTCGCCCTCAAACTTTGTTTGTTTGGCTGATTTCCTATTTATTAATCTTTGTTACGACAACACAGGAAGGACGTCACGATTGTATGGGTATTTTCCGAGCGGACGTTGTTTTGTGGGCTATGACGGTTCTGAGGATCTCGTCACCGTGTCTCCATTGTGAGATTGCTGTGTATTCTGTGCTCCTGGGTATGTACTTGAAGTACTGGTTTTATAAGTGTATGTCAGCTAGGTAGTCTACGAGATAGAACCTAGTCTGATTGTATGTTATATGGACACGTCAGAGCTGAAGGAATGTGGAAGGAAAGTATATGTTAATATTAAATATTTCAGCATGATGACGGACATTGTATACTAGTCTACAAGACGTTAGACCTACTTATAGACAGGCTGATGAGAGCTTATGTCTTGTACATTTGATGCATTTTAAAAGGAGCCAGTCATTGTAATTAAATTCTACATGTGTGAAACGTCCACCAGGCATTATTCAGTTTTATACTGTTTCAATTATCAAGTACGTTTCTTAGAACTCTGCTGAATGGACTGTAGTTCAATAACCCTAGACGCCATGGACATCAGAGTCCAGTATCTCCTTCTACTCTGAAAAGGACCCGCTACATTTGGGGAGCCAAGCCGGTCGTTTCATTTTGGGAAAGTCAAGCCGTTGATTTGCAACTATTTGGAGCCTTAAACCGGCAGTATTAGGACATTTCTCCTTATTACAAGCCAACCAGCCTTAAAAGTTGTACTTCGATCAAGTTTTTCAAAATGGCGTACCTATCATCTGCTAACAAGTCCAGAGTATGAGAAGGCCGAGAAAACATTTCCTACACTACAGTTCTTCATTACGCAAGTTCCAAAAGTTTGCAAGTTATCAAGTTTATCACAGCTGCATCATTAGACGCAAGTTTGCATCTATTTTCTGCCGAAGATGGCGAATTTTTCTGACGTCGAGCAATCAAGTGGATTTTGAATCGAGTCAGCTGTTTTCTGTTTCTATGCCTAGTGAGAGGTCTTCATTCCTGTTCGCATCTGTGCTGCTAGGAACAGCCGTGGAACTAGGAGGATTTTGGGCCAGGCATAAGATAAGTAACGTTTATCAGACTCATACATATTGTGACATACAGTATCTTAATTGCCGCCAATTTTTCAGCTTTATGTTTTATGTATTCAATGTCATGTTGTATCTAGTCTGTGGGTGGTAGGCGGGACTTATGCTTCCATTTATACCGTTTCGACTGGTCGATGGAATCATAAGCGTGTCCGTAGGGTTTGGTAGGTGATTGTTTCACATAGCGGGGCCGGTATTTCATCGCTGCGTGAATCTGCTGCTACTGAAATAATCATAGCCTATGTACGTTAGCAGTGATGTCTGGTTAACTGTTATTTTGTAATTGTACTCCAGTTTTGTAAAATTTTCCTCAGTTTTGCTCAATTTTTGTTTGTAAAATCGTTTTCTTACCTTGCTATCTCTGATTTAAGATATGTTATTCATGTTGTAAGAAAAAAATCGTCGTGTCTTGTGCTATTTGTTTATAGGGCCATATTGTTCAATTCATGTCATTTCTGCCTTAGTTTTCCACATTTGTATTTGCTTCTTTTCGGCTCTGATTGCTGTAACTTTGTCTACTGTTTGTAACTTTTTTTTGCTCCATTACTTAACATTCTGCATCTTACCATTATTAATTCATCAAGTGATTGAAATTTGAAGTGATGTTATAGGTATTTAAATATTATTCAGAAAGCAATAATAATAATATATATATATATTTACCTTATCTGTTGCTATTGAGAAAGCACATTAAGAGTAACCATGGCAACCTTGAAAGATATAGTAAAGGTTGGAAAAGATTGTGGTCTGGAGGGACCTACCTTGCAAGAATAGAAATATGGATGATGATATCAGTGATATTGAGAGAAGGAAGTTAGTTAATGAGGTGAGCTCATTAATGAACATATTGGTCGAAGAAGAGAGTGTCAATGAAAATAAACCTGTTGCTACTAATACTATTTTGCAGATAGATTGTAATACACATGTTACTCAGATTCACAGCCTGACATCTGAGGTTGCTCTTTTGAAAGAGAAGATTAATATGCAATATCTGATTAACCAGAACATGAAAGGTTTGGATAAAAAAGTAGCAGAACTTGATTTGGCTAATCAAGAACTCCGACACCTTCTGTGTCAACAAGAAAAATTGACTCAGGAAAAACTGGTGAATATTGAAAAATTACTCATGGAGGAGAGGAGTAAAAATGAAGACCTGACAAAGGTGAATAAGTTGCAAAGGAAAGAAATTTCACTAAAAGACTCGGAAATTGCTAAGGCAAGGAAAAGGGTTGATGGATTAATAGACATTGTTTTGAACAAAGATATATTGTTGAACATGAGATATGAAAAATCTCTAATACAGCATGCCAGCAGCACCAAGTGTGGTAAATTCAGGTTGCCACAACATGAGAAAGTAAAGGTATCTTGTCGAGGCAGGTACAACTTCCCTCGACAGCAGTCAGATACCAGTGGTTCTGGTCCCAATAATACTGCCTCTTCTAAGAGTGGGTCTTGGCGACATGCCACTGGCAGTGAAAGCAGGATAACAGATAATATAACACATCTGTCTATGCTCGCAAGTAAAAATAAGGCTGATGGTGAGGCTATCCATCATCCTCTTTGTAAACTGCATGCTAACAGTTTACCTCCTCTTAAGAGTGTTAACAGGGGTGTGAAAGATGACACTAGAGTTAATAATGTTACACTTGCGGATGAAAATAACGTGCCTATGCAAACATATACCGGTGCATCTGAAAAAAAATGTTTTAGGATGCCTATTAAACTGTCTTCTCAGACAGGTTTTCAACCTACAGACAAAAATAGAGAAATGTGTCATGCTCAGTCTAGCCAGTATGTTCCACCCCACCATAAAGATATGGCATACAGGAAGAATAAACTTATCCATGGGTCTCATGTGACTCGAGGTGCTTGTTCACGCACCGTGCTAGTGCAAAATCTGCCACCAGATACAACATGGCAGGCACTTGCTGAATTTTTTCAATTCACGGCTGACGTACAGTTTGTACGTCTTCTGCCCAGCGACAGTGTTCATAATAGGGAAGCACTTATTTATTTTTATTCACAAAGCGATGCACGCATGGTTGTGGACCATGACAACGGAGTTCGCTTTCAAGACTATTGTCTTGATGTGAAATTGCTTTATAAATCAACAACTCATAGCTTTTAGGTGAGGGAACTTAAGATCTCATAAATGATATTGATAAGGAAAATGAAAATACTGCTCAATTGGAAGGATGTTTCCTTTTTTCTTGCTGTGACTTCTAAGCATACAGATCATATTTCTAACCCACTGCAATCTTTTCAGTGATGTTACCTCACTGTTGTCCGCGTTGCTGAAGAAGGACGCGGCAAAGAAGGTAGTGTGGTCCCATGTCTGTAATGAGTCTCTAAACGTTATTAAATGTGCATTTTCCAAATCGCCTTTACTACGTTTACCTGACATTCGCCTACCTTTCAATCTCAGGGTCGATGCCAGGAGCGATAAAGGGAAATATTAATGTGGTGGCAGACGTATTGTCCCGCTGCAGGAAAGGCTCTCCGTCTTCCGTTTAAACCCCAGAGCTACAAATCAACAGCATGCTAAACATCCATGTTTACACTCAAATCGCCTGTGCTGAGGACTTTTCGCCTTATCAAACAGTGCTTCAATTATCAAAAAGGTGCGTTCTTTCAAGGTTTTATCATAACAACGCTACCCGCTAAGGCACACGATCATGCTGTTGGAATTGGGATCAAGTCGAGTAGGATATCGTTTTTCTCAAGTCATTAAAGAGACTCACATACCACCTTCATTTGAACTGTCAGCTCTACGTCAGGTGTAATAGGAAAGTTTTCTACAAACAGTTCCAGAACATTCAATTCGAGATCGTTTTTACAAGTTGTCAAGATATAACTTTCTGTATCAATGTGGTTTCAAAAGGGACATAACTCATTATTTGAACCCCATACAAGATGTCCAAGGGAGATAACCACACTATGATATGCTGAACTATTCTGCGTGAATTTGCGTCAGGATTCTTGAGTGTACATTTTTTCGGTCTACTAATGATTGTTTGGACTACAATCGTGGACAAGATTGTTTTATCGATCCTACAGAAAACGTCATGTTTTACAGGACTTTGCACGTGAAATGGCTTCAAGCCTATGCGAAAGATTACCATTTCTCCTTACATGAAGAAAATAAACTAATTAACTGTGCCTATTCAAAGTGATCTCTTGGCACATAAGATTCACTGCGTTTGACATTTAAGGTGTTAAGATATTTGAGCGCATTGCGCCTTACTATGATAATTATTTCTTAATTAATTGATCATATTATTATATGATACAAGTTGACACAGCAGTCATTAAATACAAGACACATATATTGACATAATGTCGCAGTCATACACTTTGTATGTGCTTATTGTCTGCCTCATATATTTCTCTACTGATTAATATTGATTAATTCATGCACTTAGTATTATTGGTTATGTGATTAACATTCTTTGACTAAGGTGACATGTACAGTAGGAGTTTATGACTTACTGGAAGGTGAATGAATGTTGGTATATATGCATTAATTATGTTACATGTTGACTGACTACTGCTATAGGACCTCTGTATTATGTTAAATTGTTTGGAGCTGGTTGGATAGACATTGGGTTAACAGTTATTCTGTTTCTCCACACCTTGTGTGTTAAATTGCCTCCCAGTCGGCACAAACATGGGTCTATGCATGGTCATAGCAGCAGTGACATAATATGTTACCTTTTTCTCAACTCAGTAGTAATTTCTCTCATACTCCAATAATGTCTACTCCGTTCGACATTATTGACCGGGGGGGGGGGGGGGGGGGGGTGGGGGGGGGCGGGGGGGGGGGGGGGGGGGGGGGGGGGGGGGGGGGGGGGGGGGGGGGGGGGGGAGAGTAGTTGTTATGACTCTTTTCATAACACCATTTTCGGTCGCCCTCAAACTTTGTTTGTTTGGCTGATTTCCTATTTATTATTCTTTGTTACGACAACACAGGAAGGACGTCACGATTGTATGGGTATTTTCCGAGCGGACGTGGTTTTGTGGGCTATGACGTTTCTGAGTATCTCGTCACCGTGTCTCCATTGTGAGATTGCTGTGTATTCTGTGCTCCTGGGTATGTACTTGAAGTACTGGTTTTATAAGTGTATGTCAGCTAGGTAGTCTACGAGATAGAACCTAGTCTGATTGTATGTTATATGGACACGTCAGAGCTGAAGGAATGTGGAAGGAAAGTATATGTTAATATTAAATATTTCAGCATGATGACGGACATTGTATACTAGTCTACAAGACGTTAGACCTACTTATAGACAGGCTGATGAGAGCTTATGTCTTGTACATTTGATGCATTTTAAAAGGAGCCAGTCATTGTAATTAAATTCTACATGTGTGAAACGTCCACCAGGCATTATTCAGTTTTATACTGTTTCAATTGTCAAGTACGTTTCTTAGAACTCTGCTGAATGGACTGTAGTTCAATAACCCTAGACGCCATGGACATCAGAGTCCAGTATCTCCTTCTACTCTGAAAAGGACCCGCTACACAGAGAGAGCTTCATATATAACTGCAAGCTTCCTGCCACATCAGCATCCAGGGGAACTTTGAAATACTTGTTGTTCTTGAAGATTCTCAAACCACCACCACAGACAGGCTTTTAAGATAAGTCTATTAAGATTGGCACTTGAGGACTCATCCTTATCATTCCACAAAAATACAAGAAATTAAAAGAGGGCATGATGAAACACACAAACCCTCAAAAATCATTGACAGAATTCTTATCCAGTGTTAACATATTCCAGTAGGGAGTACAAACCTATTGATATTTTAGACTTATCATTTTATGGACAGGATGTCCACCCTATTTATTTAAAACTTGTAAATAAAGACACATTTATTTGAGTTGAAAATTCCTGTTCAAGAAAATTGAGGTTCAGGAGCATTAAAAATTGTAATATAATTATATAAATTTACACACAGTCTTACTTAATTCAATTATATTGAGTTACAGCTGTATTTGTTTATTGACACATCACTATACCTACACTACCCTAGACACGTAGCCATATATCATACCCGGAAAATATTTCCCAGAGTGAGATCTCAGAGAGGTAGCGGATAGGTACCCTGAGAATACAACATCATCAACAATTAGACTCAGGGACTTACACAGCTTGACCTCACTCTGTGTACACTTAGTTGAGTAACACCAATAACCTCTCATATTACTACAAGTATCAGTCGAAAAGTTCAATCAACTTCTCTTTTTCGTTGATCGATAATGTGGCTGCTTGGAAATATTCTTCTTCAAAGGGATTTACAATCCAGTAGTTCTCTTTTCCAGGTTTCGGAAAGTACTTCTCGAAAGATGATTTTAGCTCTTTCAAGTGTTCAATTATTTTCTCGCTCATTTCCTGGGAGAGGTGCAGCTCGTTCTCAGATAGAAAATTGTGCAGAGTTTGAAATACCTCAGGCTGGCCTTTTTCAATACACGACCTCCAAAAATCTAATTTTTTAATCATAGATTCAATTTTGTCTGAAACATTGAAGATCGTTACCGAGCTATTCTGAAGTGCCAAATTTAGTTTGTTTATTTGTAGGAAAATATCCGATAAGTATGCAAGACTCTGAAGCCAATCACAGTCGTGTAACTTTGAAGTAAGTTGGAAAGGATGGTCTTCAAAACCAAAGTTGGACTTCATGTCTAAGTTCGAACAGACGGGTAAGGACTTTACCACGAGAGAGCTACCTTACTTGTGTATGAAGGAGCAGGGTAGAATGAAGACTATTCATCTCTTCACACAGTGCTTTGAAAAGCCTCGAGTTTGTGGACTTTGACTTTATAAAATTAACCACTTTCACAGCTTCATCAAGAACGACTTTTAATTCACCAGGGAGGCGGTTAGATGCATGGCTTTGCCTGTGGATGGAGCAGTGGCTCCAGGTTATATTGGGGGCTACCTTCTTGACACGAGCGCGAAGACCGGAGTAGCAACCTGACATAGACTTGGCTCCGTCAGTGCATAGTCCACAACAATTAGACCAATTAATGTCCTTTTCTTTGAAATAAGAATCAATAGCATGAAATATGTCCTCACCTCTTGTAAGCCCTGACAGAGGATGACAAAGCAAAATGTTTTCTTCAACTTCATTGCTTTTCAAATACCTCACAATAACAAGCAAAACAGCGAAATTAGTAATATCTGTGCTTTCGTCAACTTGAATAGCAAAGAATTTACTATTTTTAATTCTACTTATTATTGTCGCTTCAACATCGTCAGACATACCCTGCATTCTTCGAATTAATTTCACAACTTTTGACTTGTCTTTTACACTGTTGACATATGTATCTTTTTTCCGCCATTACTCAATTTTTTTCGCGTACCCCTGAACGTCCTGTCGCGTACCCCAAGGGGTACGCGTACCACAGGTTGGGAACCGCTGCCCTAGACTAACGATCTGTATTAGTAACTGTTTTTTTCCACAGCATTATTGAGTATTATACATTTTGATTTACAGGTTGATTTTGTCGAAAGATATGTTATGTATTGATTTTGTAATATTAAACCGCTGGTAGAGTTTGTGATTGTGTAACAATCACAGGGTTTTGAAGCAGAAGGTGTTTTGAACTAAGTTAAGGGGTGCGTTCGGACTATTGTTTTCGTCCAGTTAATTGCCTCCCTTACCCTAACTGACTTCAGGGGTGAACTTGATAGTGGACTTAAAATTAAGGGGATTTTTTTTCTCCTTACATTTTTGAAATAATTGTTTTGTTTCCACTCTAGCAACTTATTTTTGTTAGTGATTAATCTTAACTATCATTTAATTGGCAGAGTCGCTTGCATTTAGAGCCTTTATTGCCAATTAATAGCAGCGATAGTTAGATACTAATATTATAGGAGGAGGTATCCCAGTTAAATAATAATATTTTGTGTATTTTCTCGTAAGTGGTAGAGAACCAGTGTATCCTTTTTCTTACTTCCTTCTCGATTAACACTCAGTCAGTTCTTTACAATGGCAGAGCGGGCAAAGCTTAGGCAGATGCTCAGAGAGGATGCAAGGGAAGAAGGATTGGACGGAGAGGAAGCGAAAGCTTTTGTCAGGGACGAACTTGACAGATATGATGCGAAGAAGAAAGAAGAAGAAGCTAGGAGGAAGGAAGCAGAAGCTAGGGAGAAGGAAAAAGGAGCCGAAGCTTTAGAGCAGAAGAAAATTGATGCAGAAATGGAAGCTCGCAGGGCGCAGGATGAGGAAAGAGAGAAGGAGAGACAGCGTGAGGAAAGAGAAGGAGAGACAGCATGAGAAGGAGAGGGAGGAGAGACAGCATGAGTTGGCGCTTAACGCTCTAGAGGTACAAAGTCGTGGTGCTGCCTCTACCTCCAGCAATGGAGAGTCTTCTCATTCTTCTTTAACTGATCCTTCTAACACTCTATCTCCTCATCTCACCGCTATGTCGTTGGCTCTAGAATCATTCCCTTGCCCTAATGAGAAGATTGACACGTATCTGGAGAAATTTGAAAAATTGGCCAATCTGTACGGTTTAGAGAGGTCGCGTTGGTGTATGAAGCTTTCCCAGGCTTTAAAAAGTAGTGCGTTTGATGTGTACTCTAAACTGGAAAGCAGCCAACAAGACAACTACGACGTGTTGAAGAAAGCGTTACTTGAGCGTTTTGAAATAAACGTTCGCAAATTTTTGCAACTGTTTCGCAACAGCAGAAAGGAGAGCTCTGAAACTTTTCGAACAGTTCTCTTCTCGTCTAAAGGGATACTTGACAAAGTGTCTGGAGCTGTCACAGCTCGCCTCTACCTATGAAGGGCTTGAGGAGTTCGTTATATGAGCGATATCATAATGCGCTGGCCGAACTGCCGGCCACAAAACGTAAACCGACAGAAAAGCCTTTTCAAAAGAATAATCTAGACCAATCTTCTCATGCTTCTCACCAAAATAACCACAGAGAAAATGGACCCCAATACCCCCCTCCTGAAAAGTCTAAGTTTTACAAAAACAAGTACCCCACCAACAACAAACAGTATGATCAACCCAACCGTCCTACATGGCAGCGCGGTCAGAAAGGACAGGGTGGCAAAGGGAAAACCCCTGAGCACGGGACATATGATCAGAGCGAGCACACCGAGCCTAAACGCATCGGATGCTTGCTAACAGTCTCGCAAAGTGGAATTAATGTCAGTGATTCTCAACCTGTTGGGGATAGACCCTCAACGCGAGGTACTGTTATTTTGAACGGTTCTTCAACTTTTTGTTTATTTGACTCGGGGCTTTCTTATGATTGCATTGTCGCCAGATACCTGGTCAAACCCGGTCAAGAGACAGGAGAAACCGTCCAACTTTGTGAAGTTTCTAAGAGTGATGCACCTACAGCGCTTCCCATCGCATTGGTTGAGATCTACACTGATTTTGTCAGAGGTGTGATCAAAGTGGCTGTTATGGATGACCCGATGTACCCATTCATACTTGGCGGTAGATATGTGTTTATTGGGAAACCTGAAGAGCCAATTGTGGCAGCAGTAACTACAAGAGGGCAAACCAAGAAGGAACGGGAGCCTGCGCCAAATTTGTCACCAAAGGAACTTAAAGAGGCGCAACAAAAGGACCCTACCTTGGCACCCTGCTTTAGGAAACTGCCCATGGCTAAGGACCCCAGACACCACGGGGGACATTTTTTCTAAGGATGGCGTACTTTATCGCAGAACGGGCAAGCCTGAACAAGGTTACAATCAGCTCCTAGTACCGAAACAGTACAGACGCCAAATCTTAGAAATGGGGCACTCTCTTCCCTTTAGCGGACATATGGGACAGAACGCCACAAATCAGCGTATATCTACTCATTATTGGTGGCCAGGAATGAATACTGATATTATCATCATCATCATCATCATGTGACGTATTCTTTCCAGAACGTTGTCTCCATTACAGCTGCTCTGAACGCATCACGATTCTGGGCAAGTCGACCTGCATCAGCCAAAGACAAGTTCAGACTCTCTGTGATGTCCTGGGTCCACCGTCGTCTAGGTCGACCCCTTCCCCTTTTTCCAGGGACCATGCCTTCCATCACTGTTTTTTCCAGACTATTATGTCTTTTTATATGACCGAAAAATTTCAGCTTCCTTATTGCGATGGTATTTAGGAGCCAATGTTCCTGTACGTTTAGTGAGTGCAGTACTTCTCTGTTGGTCTTTTTTTCTGTCCAGGGTATTCTCAACATCCTTCTGTAGCATTTCATTTCGAATGATGTAATCTTTTTTGCAACTGTTTTATTGAGTGTCCAAGTCTCGCAGCCGTATGTTGCTACTGGGAATATACATGCTCTGATCAGTTGTAACTTTGTTTCTTTGCTTGTGCCTTGCCATAGGTTTTTCATCTGTATTAGCTTATGTGAAGCAATTGCAAGTCTTCTTTTAATTTCTACTGCACAGTCGCCAGAGCTGTTAATGATTGATCCTAAGTATTCGAATTCATTGACACTTTCCAGTTCGATATTCTCGGCATAAATGTGAAACAGGTAAGGGGAAAGGGTACAGCCTTGTCTTACTCCTTTCTGTACTTCAAACCATTCTGATGTTTCCCCCTCTATTCTTACGGCTGCCTGTTGTTCTTGGTACAGCAGTGCGATGAGTTGTATAAGGTGGTTTACTGATATTATCAGGTATGTGAAATCCTGTGCTTAGTGCCAACGTGTGCCACCCAAGCAGCGGACACCCCAAGTTTCCATAAGTGAAATGCCAGTAATGGGAACACCATTTGAACGGGTTGTGATCGACATTTTAGGACCATTAGAAATGACTAAAAGAAAGGAACAGGTTTGTCCTGACCTTAGTCGACACATGCACTTTATGGGCAGAAGCTATACCGCTTACATGCGCGGATGCCAAGCATGTCGCAGAAGCCCTCGTGTACATTTTTACTCGGTTGGGATTCCCTCAACAAGTGTTGACGGATAACGGATCTCCATACCGAAACCTGTTAATGGATGAGATCGTTAAGATCTTGAGCAACTAGCACATCTACATAAAGCCTTATAATCCGGCCGGAAGTGGGTTAGTAGAACGTGTCAACGGAAACCTCAACATGATGTTAAGTAAACTGGGACAAGTGAAACCTGAAGATTGGGATCTTTGTATTCCTGCAGCTTTATTTGGCTACAGAGAAGCACACATACTTCCACATGATTTCCCCCAGCTACTCGTTTATTCGGCAGACCTATTAAGGGGCCGCTTGAAACCTTACTTCAGTCGCTGACAGACCAGAAGGCTGATGAGACAGTTGTCTCAGCCAGTAAATATGTGTCGGATTTAAAGGAAAGGTTAAAACTAGGATGGAATCTAGCAACGACCAACTTTAAGCGAGCACGCGTGAAGCACGCAAACCGATACAGGAAAGCCGCGAAAAAAAGAGAAGTGCAAGCAGGAGAGAAAGTTTTGTTGTTACTCCCCACCGTGAACAACAAACTATGTATCGGATGGCAAAGGCCGTTTACCGTCCTTAAAAAGATTTCAAAGGCTAACTACCAGATCTCTATTAAAGGAAAGGAGAAGGTCTACCATGTAAATCTGTTAAAGAAATACTTGGAAAGACCAGTGCCAACCTCCGAACATCTCCTGGCGATCGCCAAAATTGATGAAGATGACGATAGTGGCAGGGAATTTCCACTGCACACACACGAAATCTTTCAACGATGTCAAAAGCGGCGACACTCTTTCAAGCGCACACGGAAGACATTCCAGAGAAAGAAAACTTTGGGAGCAGACTACATGAGTAAGAATTGGACAGAGACGAAGGGGGGAGATGATAGTGTAGATAACAGGCACCCTGAAGGTACTGATATAGGAAATCTATTTCCATAAAAGTAGACATGAAATGGTTCCATATCTTAAAGGGGGGACATCTGTGGGAGAGATATTATGATTAATAGATTTCAGAAATCTATTCTTTATTCAACACTTGTCTTTTACCTTTCTGTCGCTCCTTTACATTTCTTTCGCATACGCTAGATTGTTAGCAATTCAAACCTTTGTCTTTTCCTTTCTAATTTAGCAACGCATTTTATTGCGGTTAGCTAAGTTCTTTGATGAGAGATCGAATCGTGTTAATTCGTTCTCGACAGAGATAATAAGGAAGACCATTGTCTATCACTTTTCCCTAATCTGTTCTCCTATAAGTTAATTATTCACGGTGAAAGAGTTGAGATGAAAGACGAGCTCGCTCATATTGCGTTTATGACCATAGTCTGCAGGCAGTAAATAGTGTGAATTCTCGAGCGAAGAAAATCTCGCACGGTCTGGTAAATCATGTTACACAAGATCTAAGAGAGACGGTTTGCTCGATTTGCCTGAGTCTGGATTCGGTTTCAGTGTGAAGAATTCGTTTGATTCGCAGAATGAACAAGGAAATATGTAAATCTGGACGTAGGTGCTAAATGTATTAAGTCTGGACTATTTCTTTGATTTCTAATATGTAAACCCCAGCAGTTTAACTCAAATTCATTCAGTACTCCTCAGTGGCAGAAGACAGATCGCTTCGTTCTAGAATACCTTGTAGAGTGAAGTTCTTAGTTTCTCGACATCTAGCCGAGTTCTAGAATACCTGTATAAGTGAAGTTCTCAGTTTCGTGGATGATAGCCTGTAGTTCTGTTTTGGAGGTAATAATATTGACTAGTATTGTCGAGTGATAGAATTGTTAGTTCGAATTATATCTTCACTAAATTTTCTGTGCCGAAGTGTTTTTCTAGAATAGGTCCGTCATTTGATAATTCTCTAAGTTTTACTGTGTTACAGTGGATAGCAGAATAAATAATAATTTCTAGCTAAACTATAATATAAAATTTATTCACTGCTAGTAACCAGTCAGAGAATAATTTAACCATCTAAGTAATGCACTGGTACATCATGAGTGTTGACGAAATATGTATTTATTTCTAATTCATGATGATTGATTTCTTTTTAATGACTAGAATTTATTTCACGGGAGTTTTAAACGTTAAGACAAGCTCTAAGTTTGCTGTTTATAATTTAAGTTAAATGACCGAAGTGAACATATTCTATTTTACGCGTAGGATTGTGTATACTATTAGGGTTGAGTATTTATGTTTTTCTCTTCCTTTTATACAGTATATGGGTCAAGCCCAAAATCTACCAGCGGTTTTACAGTATATATGAGAATAACCTAGAAGAAACATTTTTGTCCTTAAATACGTGGGTTTACACGTTAAAACCTGTCTGGCATTATGTTTGCATCCAGAAGGAGACATAGTACCCATCTCACGAACTTTAAGACTAAATGCAATAACTGGGCCTATCGAGACAGATTATATTTCTTCCGTAAATCGCATGTACATTCAGCCCCTGTGGCGAGAAAAATTACAAACAGTAACATTTCCGACGTTTGACCAATTGTGGTGTGATGAATAATTTTACAAGGTATATTGAGAGAAGTTACCAACTGATGCGTGATGCCATATGATGATGGATGGTATCCGCATGTCTGGTTTTGTGTAGTGTGTAGATGTGTTCAGTCAAAACAATGTTCATACAACAATAACAGGGCAATCCACATAGGACGTCAGTAAACTCACGACGTATAAAGTCAATGAGTCTTGAAACAGCCGTTGACGTTTTTCTTCATTATTTATTGTGGACGCCACAGTGACAAAATGGTTACGCAAATGTGTAGGCACATCAAACAGTCATTATCACAGCAACATTCAATACAGCAATAAACGGTAGACAGCATTACAATGATGAGTCAGATGCATGTTATATTTCAAAGTGCTGTAAATGTAGTCAGATGAACAACTCCATCCTTTTCTATAACAGCCAGGAGATAACCAGATGTATGAGATCAGTTCACTCTCCTTAGTTCGACTTCAGCAAGACAGACACGTCTGCCGAAGTATAAATAATGTCCTCAAGAATATCCTCTAGATAATAAAGGTTTTCTAAACCTAGTTCATTTAACAAAGTAGCAAGTAATGGTCCTTGGTACATGCATCAACCGATGCAGTACAATGCAGCGACATGTGAGCTGGGAAAAAACATCTCGTGACGACGACTTTCGCAGACAGGCTATGAATCGAAATCGCTCACGACCCAAAATCAATAGAGTTAATGAAAATGTTAATTTACCTTGCTTTCAAGAAATACACAGAAATATCACGCCTCCCGACATGTGGGAAAACACTAGAGGTATTATCTCGACTAAAAGAAATATCCATAAGAGGACTACACATCCCTGACAGAACAAAAATAGCGGAGATCCCCTCTTCAACGAGGCATCTCTTTCGCCATTCCAAATCGCTCACTCCCACTAGTGGTGGGCGGAAACCGATCGACCAAACAACAAGACAAGTCATGCGCAGTCCAGCGCAAAAATGACCACAGCTCAAAAGTTAACTGCATTCGATACTAACGCGAGAAGACAAATGCTTACCGAGAAAAGTGACTATAAATTTCAAGCAGTTGTTGCCCTTGCGTTATAAAACAGATATTGAAATAAAACGATGTTGCGAGAATTTATCACGCAACATATCACCACCTCCTCCCGATAAAAAAAAAAATGTGGAACATATTTTTTTTTTCAATATCAAAGAGCAAGCGATAAGCGGCTCAAAACGCACGAATTATGCGCTGATAATTAATTAAATTGCCAAACAATAGGCTAATTATAGAGTGTCTGGTGAGGATATACCTCAACAGAAAAATAAATATGTCTCAAAAAATATTCACATCGGGAGGTGTCACCAACACACATCACGTTAGCATGTAAACACAATATACGTATGCAAGTTACTATAATCATCATTAAACAGCATACTCTAATATTGTCTTTAAAAATGGATGTACAAATCTGATAGGAAAATTTAAATAGTACATTCTTTGACATGTAATGACATAAGTACATAGCAAAGTTAAACTACATGACGATCCAGGACATATGCTCTGGTATTCCGAGGGTAAGTACACAATCTAGAACTCGTAAGGTAAGTCCTCAGCTCAACAATGACATTCTGAGAAAGTACAAGCAATATAATGCTAATTAATAACTAATATGCTTCATAAGGTACAATACATTATTAATAATTGTGGCTGTTTAGTAAACTAACGGCCCTTATATTAACTACTCAGTCCTCCTCTATCATCTTAAAAAACGAACAGAAGAAGATGACAACAAAGCACGATAGTGTGTACATATAAAGTAAGTACAGATGTGCTAATCTATTGTAGTAATATAGGTGTGTTATGACTCTGTAATATATAGGAATATAGGACAGAAGTATTAGTTGGAGTCATGTGGGCATCTAGACAAAATGTCAGCCATCACATTATCAGCACCACGGATAGCTCGTACCGTGAAGTGAAAAGGTTGAAGAGCTATAGCATATCGAGTGGATCTCGAACTCTTCAAATTCTTAGTCTGAATAGCTGTAAGAGCTTTCTGATCAGTCTCTAGAATGAAATGTGCGCCCAGGAGGAATCTTTGTAGCTTTAGAATTGACCAAACCATCGCTAACAACTCACGGTCTAAAACCGAGTAGTTCCTCTCTGCCGCATTTAGTTTTCTAGAAATGTACATAACAGGATGCAGAGTATTTGCATATTCTTGCATCAGTGCTGCTCCAATCCCAGTGGATGAAGCATCACTCCGAAGAACAAAAGTCCTATCAAGAGTAGGTAATCTTAAGATGGGAGGAGAAGAAAATATATTCTTGATTTGGTCTAGTGAAGATTGGCATTCTTCAGACCAACGGACCAGATTAGGTGAACCTTTCTTCAACAATGTTGAGAGAGGTGCCATGATCGAAGATAAATTTGGAATAAATCTCCCATAAAATTGAATTAAACCTAAGAGACTCCTAACTTGTTTCTTCGTTTTATGAACAGAGATGTTCAGTATTTTGGAAGTATTGTGGTCTTCTGTCTTCAAGAGACCATGACCAACACGATGACCCAGGAAAGAGATTTCACCAAAACCAACAAAAGCTTTAGAAGGTTTTGCTGTCAAATTATTCTCACGTAGAGTGGACAGTAAGTCATATAACCCTAAATAGTGATCTTCCCAGGTATCACTGAAGAGACAGATGTCATCTAAGTATGCGATGACATCCGAACGATGTGACAGAATTCGACGCATCATGCGAACGAAAGTGGCAGGGGCGTTCATGAGACCAAAAGGCATAACATTCCATTGAAATAGACCCCTAGGTGTAGAAAAAGCAGTAAGAGGTTTGGCATGCTCTGCTAAAGGCACTTGCCAATAACCTTTAGACAAGTCAAGTTTAGTGAAGAATTCTAGAATTAGAAAGTCTAATCAGTAGATCTTCTAACAAAGGCATCGGTTCAGCGTCGAACTTTGTGACCTGATTCAATTTGCGATAATCAACGCAAATTCGTATGTTCTTATCCTTCTTCCGGACAATAACCATGGAAGAAGAATATGGTGAAGTCGATGGTTCAATTATATTTAATTGAAATCATTTCATCCAATTCCTTTTCCACTTGCGACTGAAAGTGTATAGGAATAGGATACGGCCTAACCCTAATTGGATTATTGTCGGTAAGAAATTATGTCATGTTCTATGACATCTGTGTGTCCAGGAATGTCAGTGAGAAACATCCTGAAATGTTTGTAACATCGACGAGACTTGTCGATGTTCGTCACCAGAAAGATTAGGAGAAACAGAAACGTTTTTCCAAGATTCCGTAGAATGTAATGGAACCACTGGAAGGGGAAGATTGACATCAGAGAAGGTAGCTTCCTCATCCTGAATGACAGACAGGGATGAATAATGACCGTGAGGTGCAGGAGCATCATCCGTTGCCTGGAAAATAGGCAGCAAATAGTCCGGACGTTCGTGAAATTCCGAAAGCATGTTTATGTGGAAAGTTTTATGCTTTCCATCAATATCGACCACATAGTCAACATCGGAAATCCGAGAGACTATTGCATACGGACCTTTCCATGCAATAAGATGTCTATTTTCCCTACTGGGGAGTAGGACGAATGCTTTGTCACCTGGACAAAGTTGTCGTAGACATCTATTCTTGTTAGCAAACTGCCTTGCCTTCTCTTTAGCAATTTCTGATGAAGCAGTTGCTAGCTTACATGCCTCAATGATCTTTTGTCTAAGAGCAATGACATACTCATATGAGGATTGAGTTTCATCGCTAATATCATCGGCAGTGATGAGATCGTGTAATAAAGACATAGGGCCGCGTGGACGCGCGCCAAAGACAAGTTCGAAGGGAGAAAATCCTGTGTGTTCATTAGGGACTTCTCTATAGGCAAAGAGAGCCGCGGGTAAAACCCTGTCCCAATCTTGAGGATGATCTTCAGTTATCTTACCAAGCAAAGTCTTGAGCGTTCTATTCAGACGCTCAACTAACCCATTAGACATAGGATGGTAGATACTACTGAGAGATCGTTCAATATGTAAGGTAGACATTACCTGTGACATAGTGTCAGATATGAGTTGAGTGCCATGGTCTGACAATATTTCTCTGGGGAACCCCAAGCGAGAAAATATCAACCAAAGAGCATCTGCGATATCTGTAGTAGATATGCTCTTAAGAGGAATAGCCTCTGGCCAACGTGTGCACATATCGACACATGTAAGGATAAACTGATGTCCTCTGGCCGACTTGACCTTAAAAGGGCCAATAATATCTATGGCCATTTTCTGAAACGGCCGAATAGGAATGTCAGCAGCCTGGATAGGCGCAGCATGTCGTGGTCCTCTAGATTTGACCTCCTGACATACCTTGCATGATCGGCAGTAAATACGAATGTCCTTATTGACAAAAGGCCAAAAGAAAGCCGCAAGGACTCTCGACTTCGTACGGGCAAAACCCATATGTCCAGCACATTGCGAGTCATGAGCATGTTGTAATATTTGGACTCTCATGCTCTTGGGAACAAGAATTTGCGAATGTGCCGACGTAGTCGAATCTTGTACCATACGTACAAGTACGCCGTTTCTCATTGCAATCCAAGATTTTCTATTTGTATCCTGATTCGGATCACCTTTCTTCGCAAGAACGAAGAATTTTTTTTAAAGAAGGATCTTCTTCTTGCAATTTTATGAAAGAGTCACGAGTGATTACTAAGTGACTATCTTGGCTATCAACTCCATTATCACTATTCAGTGAAGTTTCGGGTGTTTGTAGAGCTTGTGCTCTTGTAACTACTGCATTTGTAGCTTGCATGTTATTATCTTCCCAAGCAGCAATCTGCTGTGGGGTACACTCCCTAACTTCGTGAATACGACCAATAATAAGGTCCGCAATAGGATTAGGTAAGAGACAAGCATGCACATCTCCAGTAAAGAAAGGAGTGGCAATGCGAATTACAGCAGTAGGATATTTTTCTAGAGTGCCGCCAAATGTGACACATTTAATAACCCTCCTGTAGCACAAGATGGATCTACAAGCGATTGTCTAACACCAATAGTGGTGCATCCGGAACCGAAAAGTAGTGAGACCGGAGTATCATTAACAAGACCCTTATGTAGAATTAAAGAACCCCTCCCGTCATGCGCAACAGCAGCAGGAAGAGCGGGAAGTGGGTGACCACAACTCAAAGTAGTTATGGTACCCGGTTCGAATAAAGTACTGCATTGGGGGCATTTGTTTGCTCTCTCAAAGTCAAAAGCAGAACTAGTGACAGCGTCAAAGTTTTTACTATCAACAACATGATTACAGGCTCCCTCAGTTTCATGTTGTACAGCATTAGCCTGCTGATATCTCTTTTTTTTGTGTTGAGATCTACCCCGACTATTATTACCTCTGAAGTTATCAGAGTTATTATTATCTCTGCAGTTATTATTGTCTCTATTGTAATTGTTATACTGGTTCGAATTCCAGTTTCCACGATTACTATCATGTTCACATTGATGCGAACATCTATTTGTTTGGTTCTGAGGTCTTCGGCAGGAATAACCTCTATTACCATATCCTCTTTTGAAATGCTTATAATTATTAGGGTGATAGTAACGACCACTATCAGGTTGTCTCCAATTCTTCGAAGAAGAATCACCATGAAATTGATTTCCATGATTTTGACAGAAATTACCGCTACTCTTTCTATCAAAATTTTGTTGGAATCTACGAGCAAAGTTTTGACCATACGGAGCTGCCGAAGCAACTGGTAAACCTTCTTTCACCTTAGAGTTACCCATGGTTATGTGTGGGTGCGCAGTTACGTATTGGCAACAGAAATCTTCCATTTCTTTTATTGTTTTAGGTTTACGTTCATGAAGGAAAGCAAGGAAAGACTCATTGACAGACGACATGACTTTGTCTCTAAGTATTAAGTCCATAAGTCCTTCATAAGTTTTTTCCGTCTTAGATAGTTCAACCCATCGTGAGAAAGTAATGCGTATTCTTGCAATAAACTCGGAGAATTCAACTCCATTTTCAGGTAACATTTTTTTAAATTGTAGACGATAGCCGTCTTCGTTAAGCTGATATTTCTTTAACAAAGCGGCCCTGACAACCTCATAATTGTTCTTGTCAGGTTCATCCACCATATTTAATATACTTAGAGCTTTACCTGTCAGTATCCCTGATAACTGATAAACATATTTTGCTTTGTCTATGTTATGAGCTGTACAGGCTTGTTCAAATCTGTCCAGATAGAACATTATGTCATCACTGGAAGGACTAAATGTTGGTAACTTAATCTTAAAAGTATCATTATTAGCCTTACCAGAAGATGAACCCTTGTTTGAATCATTACCATTACTCATGCTCGTCAATTTCAATTTCTCCAACTCTAAAGCTAAGAGTTTTTCTTCATGTTCCATTTTTGCTTTCCTCTCATCAGACTCTCTTTGTAACTTCCTTTCTTCAGCTTGAGCCTGCATTTGAAGTCTTTCATTTTCAGCTTCTTTTTCAAGTCTTTTATTTTCAGCTTCTTTTTCAAGTCTTTTATTCTCAGCCTCTAGCTGTAGCTTTCTTTCCTCAGCTTCTGATTCCCTTTTTTGTTTTTCCATTTCCATTTGGAATCTCTTTTCATCCACCTGCATCTGCAGTTTCTTTTGTTCAGCTTCCATATGCAGTTTCTTTTGTTCAGCTTCCATTGCTTTATCATATCGAGCAGTTGCAAATTCTTCTAACTTATCACCAGTCTTCCCAAGCAATTTACCCTGCTCAATAAAGTGCTCAAATGTAGACATGTTGTCTAACATATGAGTCCAAAACCTGAAATAATTAACTAATTTATTTCAAACCTAAGTGTAACAAGTATTAATTAAGCACTTGTATATTCACATCACATTATATTATCCCAGTCTCTGTGGGAAACAAGTCTCCAATCAAAGAACTTGTATATGAAATATCAGCACTCAAATCTTGATCATAAGTGCACTTCTCATTCAATAGTGCACGACACTATTCATCATTCATTTATCATCAGTGTAGTAGTAACAGTGCATTAGCATAGCCCATTAACTAATTACTATAACTGTAAACAATGACTATGTAAACACATGCAGAATGTAAACATTGAAAATGTAAACAATACAAACAATGTAAACAATAACAATGTAAACAATAACAAAGATCAGCAACAATACAAAAACTTTCGCAGAAATCAACTAAAAATAAAGCAGAAATTAATGAAATATCACAAAAAAATGTGACGATATCTGCGATAGAATTAAACAAAATACATGACACCACAGTGTATAAACAAAAATGTTGTATGAAACTAAATTATAGACAAGAGTAGGCTAACAAATACAAACAAATCACAACAAAAACTAAAGAATGTGAAATAATAACGAAAACAATATTAAAACATGTCATCACAGCTAACATAAATAGCAACAGAAGTCGCTTAGCAAATTCCAGTATCGGAAATTTGCAAACCCTACAGAAAACGCTCACAATAGACGACCTCTATGACGTGGCATAATCTAACGGAGACACCACCCAACCGAGAACCCGCTGAAATATAAACATATAAATATACAAATAACATATAGACATATAACATATAGAATGAGATGATACACAGAAGACTCAGCAGAAGTATAAGGGCACAGTTTACATACAAACAGGCCACTTAACTTAAAGGCTTCCAATCGTAGAACAGCAGAAAAACGGATGTCAATCAACGTCCTAAAGAGCGAAGCTCCAACGATGATGGCACATCTGAACTGCTTCCACTGCTAACACGATGGTACAAGAGCTTCTGACATACTGTGTGTTGAGTTGTTTCGGCACTTGACCTTCTAATCCAAAAGTAAGTTGATGGAAATCGGTACTTGGCCTTCTTCAGAAAACAACCCGTTTCAACCGGCACTTGACCTTCTCAAAAAACGACAGCACTGGAACCTTGACAGCAGCAACTTGCTTGACTTGCGTAAAAGATAACAGCAGTCCGAGTTATCCGGCAACATGTAACAACGCCGGGTACTGTCAAATTCTTGTTTCCGTCAAAAAATTGAAATTTTGACTTTTTACCGGGCAACGCCGAGTACTTTGAAAATTTTGAAGATGTTGACTGTATTGAAGAATGTTAATTTCTTGAAGGATGCTGATGAATTCTTGTTGAAAATGAAGTGGGTAAGGGACCCCGTGTTTGCTAGTACCAGAATCAAACCAGCTTATGGCCACCAAATGATGCGTGATGCCATATGATGATGGATGGTATCCGCATGTCTGGTTTTGTGTAGTGTGTAGATGTGTTCAGTCAAAACAATGTTCATACAACAATAACAGGGCAATCCACATAGGACGTCAGTAAACTCACGACGTATAAAGTCAATGAGTCTTGAAACAGCCGTTGACGTTTTTCTTCATTATTTATTGTGGACGCCACAGTGACAAAATGGTTACGCAAATGTGTAGGCACATCAAACAGTCATTATCACAGCAACATTCAATACAGCAATAAACGGTAGACAGCATTACAATGATGAGTCAGATGCATGTTATATTTCAAAGTGCTGTAAATGTAGTCAGATGAACAACTCCATCCTTTTCTATAACAGCCAGGAGATAACCAGATGTATGAGATCAGTTCACTCTCCTTAGTTCGACTTCAGCAAGACAGACACGTCTGCCGAAGTATAAATAATGTCCTCAAGAATATCCTCTAGATAATAAAGGTTTTCTAAACCTAGTTCATTTAACAAAGTAGCAAGTAATGGTCCTTGGTACCTGCATCAACCGATGCAGTACAATGCAGCGACATGTGAGCTGGGAAAAAACATCTCGTGACGACGACTTTCGCAGACAGGCTATGAATCGAAATCGCTCACGACCCAAAATCAATAGAGTTAATGAAAATGTTAATTTACCTTGCTTTCAAGAAATACACAGAAATATCACGCCTCCCGACATGTGGGAAACACTAGAGGTATTATCTCGAATAAACGAAATATCCATTAAGAGGACTACACATCCCTGACAGAACAAAAAATCGCGGAGATCCCCTCTTCAACGAGGCATCTCGAGATTCTGACATTGTGAGCCCATTAAAAAATTTCTTACCTGAACTGATTCAAGTGACATAACCAGTACTCCTAAAATATAGTCGTAAAGTGAACTTTCCCCGGAACATTGGATGAAACCTGTATCTGCAGAGCTGGGGTTCTCTTTATCAAAAAGAACACGGATTCACGGGGTGTGTGTGTCCTAAAGTTTGCGCCTGAAAGTGCAAGACATCAAGTTTGTAAGTAAGAAAGACTGTCAGTGGCCACTGGTGAATGAACAGAGAGAAAGCAGGACTGAATGATTCCCTTATGGTATAATTTATGCACCCACTTTGTGTTTTTCTTTATGCAAGTTTGTTGCTAATGATGTTTTCCTCTTAGAATAGATTAATATATCAACTGTGTTCTTAACCGTAGAGAGAAATCCTAGACCATAGCGTATAAATCTGTGACTCTTTGGGGGCTATAACTTTTCTGCTAGCGGGATCGTGGAGTCAACAGAGGGGGAAAGCATTACACCTATGGGTCTATTATTCTTTTAGTAATTCTTTAACCTGTGTGTATTTATATGTGATTGATATTCAAATTTATGATTGTGGTGAAATTTTTATGATAAATAAAATTTACATAAACTTATTCAAGTGTGTCAGTCAGCTCGTCCCAAAATATCTATATTCCATTGTTATAGTTTTCACGTCTGTGCGTCTAACTGTCGTCACTTATGTGTGTGTATGTGAGTGGTATATATATTACTATATATATTCTAGTAGACTGTCTGACTAATCTAGATCTGTTGTAGAGATAGGCTGACCGAGAGAAGCTTCTCGAGTGTCAGGGACAGACTCTATTATTTTCCACCATCTCACTCGTGAAAAATCTATTTCTTATATTATCTCCCACTGAGCTATCACCTGTTCTCTTTCTATTCAGAAGGGACCAATCTAAGTCTTAATTCCCCTGTCACAAATCTACGACATGGAAATATGTGGGTAGAAAAGCAAACTGAAACACACCGTCAAAGACATGATTCTTTAAACAATAAACTGAATGAAGGCATGTGGCTGTACGGAGGGTTGAAATTCCAAACGGGAAAGAGATTAGAAAGGGGTGGGGGAGGATAAATTCTGGGTTTTTCTCTTTAGGAAGCCTCTGCAGAATAACTGGTATGTACGGGGGAAAGGGGGGGGGAACTGAGGGGTCGGGCAATCGGCACGTAGTTGTAGGGGGCGCACTCCCACTCATCCTCCATCTAGTTTAATTGACTGTCACGTATCAGTCCACTATTGCCCTGGGGCCAGATCACTGGTAATCCGTCTCTGCTGACAAGCATCAATTTTGTGCAATGTTTTTTCCCGTTGCGTGACGCACTCGAAGTTGGCACATTGGTACCTGATATTCTTAGATACCTGCTAAAAGTTACTATCAACATTATAAAATTGCCTTGGATTTGCTATCAAGGTGTTAAGTTTTGACATGATGGTGGCAATAAGCCTCCATGACCAAACATTCATTAGTCGACTTCTACGAAATGCCTGATATTTAGGAGCAGACTGAGCGGTCTTCGGGCAGTGCAAGGAGCCCCAGGGACCACCACTGCGCCCCCCCCCCCCCCACCTAAGCCTCTATCTAGCTTAATTAACGGTCAAGTAAACAATCTTTTATTTCCCGGGGTATCCAGATCACTTACAGTCTGCTGCTGCTGCTGGTAAAGTTCAGTGGTCGTATTCTTTGTTCATCTTTCGGGTCCGATAACCCAACTAAATAAATGATTTTAGACAAACCATGTATGTCTGCCGGTACAGGGAAGTGTGGTACATTTAGAGATGGTTCAGTGAGTAGGCGGACACCAGAAAGAAATACATGAAAATTAAAGTGTACCGAGACAAGAACAAATCAAACAGGACTATCACGCCAGTAGGTGCGATTATTTCTGTGTTAACACTTTACTTCAATTCTATCACTGTTGTTTTGTGTTGTATTCATTCACGACTCTTCATCATCCCAAGGTACATAGACTTTCAATAAGTGTCGTCCTAGTCAACGCCATCAGGTAAAGGTCTGTCCATGTCTTATTTATCTGTTTCATATCTGGCTCCAGTTCTCTTTTCTTATGTGCTTTTTGCTCTCCCCCTACGTCACTTACTCTGGGAATTCCAGAACGAGGATTGCCTTGTAATACTATCAACCGGTTTCCTCAATGTGTGTCCTATCCATCGCCAGCGTCTTCTCTTTGTATCTTGTTTCACTAGCACTGATCTGGTTCTTGTCATTAGTTCAGCACTAGTAGTTACTTCAAACTTTCTATTGAACAGTTGTTTTGTATAAATATTTAGAATAAATTCATGTTCTTCACTTCAGTATACAGCCCCAGTATCCCTCAACAAAAAAAAAAAAAAAAAAAACACGTAGAGGCGCTGTAATTTCCCCCAAAACGAAAAACGACCCCGCCTCAGCAAAGAACCAAAGCGCCACGAGGCCCTGATCACAATACGGATTTAAGACTGTTACAACATTTGAGCAGGTCCTGTTTGATTTGTTCTTGTCTCGGTACACTTTAATTTTCATGTATTTGTTTCTGGTGTCCGCCTACTCATTGAACCATCTCTAAATGTACCATACTTCCGCGAACCGGCAGACACGCGTGGTTTGTCTAAAATCACGTAGATGTTTTATTAGTTCGGTTATCAAAACATGATCAAACATTGGTCTCATGGCAATCGATTTGGAACAGCCGCCATCATTTGTGCATCACCGGGGTATTACCAAAGAGTTCATGTCGCTGATAGTGGATCCCAAGCGGGGTTCCGTGGGACATCATCAGAGGTTCCACACGCCCCGTGGAATAAAAAAATAAAAAAATAAAATGCTGAAATGACCTGGGTGTCTGTGTTCGGCAGTCCCTGCATTAACGAACTACTCTTAGCTTTCTTTGATCAGTAGATATTAGCTTACTTACTTACTTAGTCGTTCATCTTCTACCGTGGGGTGTAGAGTTTTGCCAGAGAGATCGCTATACTATCTTATCGGCCGTCCAGGATATTAATTTAAGATGCGGACAAAAAGGCGAGTCGTGTGCCACCAAAAGAAAGATACTCACCATTACTATTCCTAGAAGTTGTGTTCTCTGCATTTCAGGTCTGGGTAATTTTTTTGACGTTCACGATTTCAATTAATTTTTTGATGGGTTCCTTTTTGTTTGTTTGTTTGTTTGTTTGTTGGTATTTTAATGAGGAATAATGAGATAACTCGTTTGACTTTAGTCAAAAGTTTTTGTGTAGCTGACATTGACAATTTTATATAGTCCAGTCTCTCTCATTGACATTTATGAGTAGTTTAGTATCTGTCAATGACATTTACGAGTAGATCAATTTGTCAATGATATTTATGAGTAGTTAGTCTCTTTCATTGACAGATTGGAGTCAGTGTCTCTCAATAGTGGCACATAATACAAATGTTTGCGGACACCTCCACTAGTCTTTCTTTCCTCGTTATTCTCTGCTAAGTAGCAGATATTTGATTTTAATCAGATCACCCTGTAGGTGATAAATATCACATTTGCAGGAGCGGCTGATCTGATACATCACATTTGCTTGACGCTACCCAGATTTGTGGTTATAGGCGCGGTAGATTAAAACGTACATCGGCCAGCGCTTAATCACCGATAAGACATAGAGTTTGCGCACTCATGCGACAGATAACGAGATTAATGTCTGTGTGACACATGTGGGCAGACAAGAGTGATATAATCGCTTCCGGTCACTTGGTTGAAAGTAATCATGGATTTATTACATTTTAAACAATATGAGTCTGCAAATGTGTTTGTGGGAGTGTATGCAAGACATCATATTACCATATATGGGAGACGTGACTTTTTGCAAAATTTTTCCATGTAGGAAATATTATGAAAGTGCCACACCCGACCTGTTTGAAATGATTGGATCTTTCTGATTAGATTCATAACAACATTGAGGGGAATATAGCTTGACCATTTCTCAGTTTTAACTCACTGTGAATTTCAAGCTCGCCAAGACAACCTCAGACCTCGCCGGAGTGAAGACTAGATTCGTAACTCCTATTTGTTAACCGGACCTTTTATTGGAGAACCAGATATTCTCTCGTGCCTTTATCGCTCTTTCCCGTTATACCTCGACTGTTTCCCCTTGAAGGATACGTTTGCGAAAGTAGTCATGCACGAGTTACATGACGCCATCACCAAGCAAGGAGCTTTCGACTTTCACACTGAATGTAGACACATAAAAAGTGGTTCTTGTGACCAGGTGTCCCCTTGTATATGTGGATTGGGCATAGGCCTGTTTATCTTGGCTCTCTAACATCAGACGATGCCGTTTGGTGTTTGTGTTCTTTATAGCAAACTGCGCAAAATTCTTCTATACACTATTTATGGCATCATGAAAAGCCAGGAATCTCGATCCTTCGCTCACGTATAGGGCAGGTAGATGTAGCCTCAGACCTCCTTCACAGCCCATAACAAGTAGAAATAAGATAATACACAAGTGATTACAGTGTATAATTTGAGTCTTCACAGGAAAACTGATGTTAACTTTCCAATGTGATCAGCAATTCAACCCTTGTGCCATGGCAAGCTGAGCCCATCTCAAGTCTTGTCTTGCTATTTCTTTAATTGATGTCGTTCCACCCCACCTACATTAACATATAGTCGGAGCAACTGCCGAGATATTTAAAGGTGGTTAACTTCTCTGGCTAATCTACGGTTTGCCCATTTAACGGTAATAGTTAGGTACAGTGAAGGCAAGTTTCCTTATGGCTATTCACACAATAACTTGCTTTTTTCTATATTAATCAATTCCATACGCCATAACAGTTCTTCGTTAGGCTCAATTCTGTCTTCCGAGTCTAGAGGTAAGCTTCTATGAAGTTGCTGATTCTGATTCGCAGGCTATCAAAGAATCATCAAACTATCAGGAATCAGGGCAAAACGTAGTTAGCACAGAGGTGCAGGCCTCCAATCCGATATGGTGATTTATAATGCGTACAACAGTAATAGGGGCCTCCTGGCATAATATGTTGCTAGAGATATATAGTTGATACAGAAGCAGCTGGTGACTAAAGATACACACTCCTTGCCTGTGAAAACTCCTTACATTGCTTTTTGTAAAAATTCTCCACATGTCAGTTGGGTCTTATCAGATTACAAAACGAGCACTGGGCTTGGCGTCGGGCTTGTCATAGATGCTATCACATATAAATCTATGATGTTGGTAGATTCATTAAAATTGAATTTTCTCATTACTCGCGTGGCCATTATGAGCCATTCATGCGCAGACTACGATGCGAGAGCCGGACAAGCTTTTGTGAAATCGTAATAGAAAGTTTAATCGGTTATAAATCTGTTGTTGATGATTGGAGAGGTTTTCAGATAAGATAATATGTAAGCATAAATTATTGAAGTTTGTTCTGAGGTACTACAATCTTTGTTTGGTCTAAAGTGCCCACATGCTGTTCCGGGGGGGGTCCGTCCTGACAGAGTTATTTCTTCTTCGAATTAGCTCTGTTTTATTCTTGTTCAAAAGTATCCTTAACATTACCCCATTCCACTCTAGTGATCAAAAACCGACCAAAACCAAATAACCTCGAAGCCCGCACTGGATGAGCTGCAATAGAGCTTAATGGTTCTGGCTAGCTTCTAGTAAAGCGACGTTAACACCATTTTGTGATTTTTTATTCAATGTGAGATTTGCGCTTTCTTATGGCAGAAAAGACGGTATTCACTAATGACTCATGCCTCGGCAATACTCTTTTGGCTTCATCTTTTTTAGCTACGTCCATATTCATTCTGCAAATTGTTGTCATTTATGAATCAATTTACTGATATCTGGTCTCCCTATCATTTCGAAGATGCCTGCCATGGCTTGGTATCATCTATCGCAACACCGGCCTCGGTGACTTCCTCACTCGCCGTTACTCATCGAACATATACGCCTCTTCCGCAGCTTCTTCCCGGAATATATGGGGCTCGGCATTATCCGATTGCTCGCACTCTGTTTTGCGGCAGTCTTATTGTTTGTGTTAAAATATGCCTCAAGATTGTCCAGCGTGTGCATAAGTTATACAGGCAAGTTTAAATCTCTTTACAATATAGTCTGTCGCACCTTCTTGTTTGGCTTACAGGTTCAAGCTCGTATTTTTCATTGCAGGAGCACCTGCGCGCGAGTAGCCCCATGAACATGCTATCTTCCTAATGAGCTAGTTAGCCCCTATTCGGGACGTCTGCTTGGAGGTTTGAGTTAGTCTTTCTTAATGTGGTCAAAAAGCTGCCTTAGCTGTTCACCAAATTTATATTAGCCCCAGTATTAAGTAATGGACTTCACATTGATCAGCTACGCCCATTATTATTTCTTTGGTCCTGTTTCTATTTCTTCTCTAATAATTTATTAGTTCATACAACTCGTATTGCTATAGCTAGCTCTTATGGGGGGGGGGGGGGGGGGGGGGGGGTGGGGGGGGGGGGGGTGTTTATATGGGGGGGGGGGGGGGGGGGGGGGGGGGGGGGGGGGGGGGGGGGGGTTTATAACCAGCCAACTCTTCTATTCTTAACCTTTTACATTTCCCCCGTGTATTACCACATAACTTTAGAGATCGCCATCATGTAACCCATGGTTTGTTAAAATGGGGGGGGGGGGGGGGGGGGGGGGGGGTTGCTGTCTTGTACCAAGTATTTTCTGTTGCTATAGATTCAGATGCAGGAAGCACGTCTTTCAATGTGCGTCTGTGATCTGAGTTGATCATCATACTTTCCTCCAATAAAGTTTGATGAGCCATGCGAATTTTTTCCTCCTAACAGTTGCCCTATCAAGAGATTCCCAAACCAATGCGATTTGCTGCGATCTTATTGCAGGTTTGTACTACAATTGAATGCTTAACTGAGTACACAGAACATGTTTGTGATATAGAATTTTCTCTCTTTTAAGTTTAGAAGCTTGAGCGTACATCAATATCCATTGGTCGTGGATCGTAACTACCGTATTGTCGGCGTCCAGGAAAAGTCCTGACGTGCTTCCGGCTTTATTACATATCCTTTGAGACTTGAATCTTTTGTGATACAAGAATAAAAATCAATTTGACCATGTATATCCTCCAGTTATTTTGGGGAGCAATGCTCACAGTTGTTACATTGACTTGGATAACGTTGTAAGAGCAGAATATGTATTTGCAAGGGTATAGTCTTATAGTTGCATCCGGCATAATTTCTAGTAGCCGTTATTACCTTTAGAATCGGCTCGACTCGTTGTATTCTACCTGTCGGCCAAATTTCCCCTGACTGTACCTACCGGCATCGACCGTAATGCATCGTGCCCTATATTTTAGCATTCCAATCACGCTAACAACGGATGAGACAAGCCGGATCTTTCTTTGGAATTTTTCGTTAATGACAGTGCTTCAGCCCAGAATGGTCATAAAATTTGATATCAATATTGGCCTTCATTCCTCATAAACCCCAGTCAGTTATGGAGGCATATACCCTGATAAGGATGTGACAGGGATGTTTGGTCCTTCCTGGATGTGCTAGCAATACGAATGGTGATTATAACAAATTGAGTTGCCTGGGCTATTTATTGAAGGGGTGCAAAGGCTGATGACAGAGTCAATCTATTCTTATGTACGGATAAAACGGCCTAACTATCGCATGCTGGATGTTTAGAAGAACTCATCTCGCGCGCAAGCTAAGACCAACATGTTGTATGAACGCAATAGAACCATCCGTGTTACTTTGATTCTCAATCTCACACTAAGTCCTGCAATCCATCTGACCTTCTGCTGATGGCGAGGGCCCCCACAGGATGAACCACGAGTATCTAAGGCAAAGTTTCATCTATATAAAAGGCGTTAGTCATCCTTATATGACTTTTCGCACACGCATTATACGTGGCTCATACATTCGCACTAGCTTCCAACAACTAAAAAGCTTCTCAATCTTCGGAAGTATTGCAAAAGCATGTGTATTGTAGCGCCACATAGTCGGCTTGACTTAGGTCAATCTCTAACTCTCCAAGAGAGCAAGATAGACTACGTAGCGCGGCATCGTTGTAAATCAGGCGTTGCGCATCCGTGCCGGGATGCCGGGCAAATTAGTTGACGGAGTTGCACAATTGCCGCATCATAAGGCATATGCAGTTGGACCAATAAGGTTGAGGGCTTGTGGCCGGTGGGCCGCATCTCCATGCTCCAGTATACCCATTAGGCAGGTACAATACATAAAATGTAACCCTGGGAGCAGATAACAATAAATGCCATCTCAATGAAAATCAGTAAAGATTTTGAGAAGCACAGTACCGATGCAATGAGCGACCTACAATCCACGACACTAAAATACGCCCACTAAGCCATACTTTGGCATGCTTGTATCAACTTGGGGGGGGCACAGAACAGCGAACTCTATATTACCGTACATGATTGAGGTGTTCGAAGGACTTGATTGTTTATCGATGCTTTAATAATACTTATACGGCTTTAGGCGAGAGCGCAAATACCCAAAAAGAGCCGTCAAACAGTACAGCTACAAACCTCAGTTAATCACCTAGCTGAGGGCGCACGGCAGGAGTAGTCGGGTTAGTCTGTGTTAAACCTCGAGTCAGTAATTAGATTTTTGATTACTGAAATGCAGCCTATTCAGCCTGCTCAGAGATTTGATTGGATTCTCTCCTCTCGGGCATAATGACTTACAAGAGAAATTTACCAGGTTCGAGGAAGACAAATCCTGGTAAACTAGTGATAAGTTTTCAATGTGGTGGTGGGGGAGAGCATATGGTGTTATTTATCTTGGCGTTACAGCCCTCACGAATTAGCTTTGGCCACGATACACTTTAATAATTTGGTATGATGGCTAACTGTAATGTGGGTTTGGGGGTGTTGGTGTGTTGGTGAAAAAACAACATCAACTGCAAACATTTATGCATTATCGATCAACAGCAATTTGTGTTGCAAATGAAACACCACAAATAGTGTATTCAATTTCGCTAACAGAGTATAAGCTATGGGTTAAGTCAAATCGTAAACCCACAGCCAAAAATTTGGGCATAATAGCATGATTGCTACATTTAAATAAACCATAAAACAAACAGAAGAAGAGTTAAAAGCATAAAAATCAAGCATTATTTTAATGAATCGGCCAATATTCCTTATTGCATCTACGTAATCTTATTCAAGTGTGCTAAAACCTATAGGGGCGTCGGCTTAACCAAGTCTTATGTCCGATTCTACTAGTGTTGCCTCGACTGACGGTATATTTGTTGATTCAGGTGGGTCGATAACAGATTATCACTTTGTGCTTATCTAATTCTTTCATTTCAATGAAGTAGGCATTTGGTTTATTTCCTCGTCTTATTCATTCAGTTGTTTTTATAGTCGTAAACGCTTATTTGGTACGCTTCGTCAAGACTGCCCAAGACTTAAGTCAGACCGTTCATCTTCAATCTTAGTAAACAGGTTTCAGATATACGTCAGGCCTGGCGTTTACGAATTCTTTAGCCATGCTAATAGATGCGAGCGTAGGCTGCGGTTTTCAGTTATATGCATCTGTTAGGGCATCTGAACAGATTTATTGCATAGCAGATTCTCCATTGGCAACTACCACTATACACGTTTTGCATGTAATTCACAAAAAAACAAATATTTCTGAGCGTTCGAAATTACACAGTTGGGCTTTAAAAAAGTGTCTGAAGTTCAATGCTCCATCTAATTAGAATACAGCACTGAGACTAAAGTTAGAATATACAGGATCTTTGGTCTCCACCATCCGCGGTCCTCTGAAATCATTACTCGATGCGGCAAAAAAATGGGCTTCATCTCTTCGTTGCAGTTCTGTCCGGGAGAGACAAGGGCAAAAGAAATAAAAAGGAGCTGAGCTTCACCATTTGGATGGAGAAATCACAAATGACCAAAATGGCTATCGAGCCGTTAGCGAAGCGAATAGCTTAGGCCTAAAAATAATGCGCTAGTAGGCTTTCGAAGGCCTAACCTGGTTAAATTTAGAACATCTGCAGCGCTAAGCACTTTTTATATCTTCTGTTTCATAAAAATTTATTATTATAGTTAAAGTCGGATTCACCTGTATCATGGAAAACTTAACAGGTATAACGGCGGTATACATTACACGATTCCCGGGGCGCGCTGGGGCAAATGATTCACGGCGTAGGATACATTTGACTAATATCATATAACAAATAAATCCGCATCCCGGAAATCCCACAATAATAAATTTTGTTCTATAATTCAAAAAAAAGTTGCATACAGAAAAATTTAAAAGTTCCAAAAAATTTGGCGATAAGGGAGCGATATATAAGGCCAACAAATATTTTCCAAAAAAATTTAATTTAATTCGTAATAGTACTCTAAAGGGATCGCTTATGTCTATATGAGGTACGTCTGGCTATGTAAAATCAAAACTTAGTATAGTGGGCAACACTCAACTTGCAATAAAGTGTAACTTATTCTATCATCAAAACATCATGAATATATTCCTTTCATCTGCAAATTTACAAATCTCGGCAACACTGCTTCTAGACAAGAATCGATGCAAAACACTCATAAGGTCATCATTCTAAAAAATATTGTGACGAGTGACCCCCCCCCCCCCCATGCAACACTGGGGAATGAACAATAACTAACTCATTATTTGCAGAATCATCTGGGCTGGTATGTCATACCATAATAGCATATTACAAATTTCATCTCGAAAATCATAGTTTGGAATCTACATCTCTTAGGATGTGTAGCATGGGGTAGATTGATCAGCTTTGGAGGTGTTATCTCTTTTCTGTAGCTGTTATATTTAGGGCTGCCATCGGATTAAAAAAGCGCCAAAAAGGCGCACTGCAAGTAGGCTTACCGCTAAAAAAAATATCTTTTTTTTTTTCTATGAATGAGTCCCACTTAGGGCTCATCTATTTAACAATGTAGAACAACCATCTCTAAACATAAGATAAGAGACATATTTATTCATAGCGATTATACTCACAGACCAAGTATCATTTATAAGTAACTACCATTTTTCCAGCAATAAACAGGAGGGGGGGAGGGGTGGGGTGGGAGAGATGCATTAAAACGCCTCATCATATGTCCTTAAGCCTTATGTGAGTATTTACATTTGTATGTTTATCTCTTGTTAGTAAGTACCTTATTCGCATTAATGGTAGGAGTGTAAACCAATACGTTCGTAAAGAAGTCCGTCACTGGTAGAAGAAAAATTTTCTAGTAATTAAGCATTATTTTTTCTTCAGAAATATATGTGATGCTTGTGTCTACTAAAAATATCCTGGCTACCGTCTGGGATGGTGATATTACCATAGTCCAATTAGTCAGCTTATCTATCTTATTCGATTCCCCTTCTTTCTTCAAAAGCAGTAATTTTTTTTGTTTTGTTTTTTTTTTTATTTTTTTGTGAAGCATCTTTGCCCTTAGCTAAATAAATATATGATTATGAATACCAATTATTTAGTCTTCATCGAATACATATCTTTGTCTTACGCATCCCAGCATCCAATTTTCAAACATCAAATATCTCCACAAGCGCTAACAAGACGAATGTAGGTTACTGATATCACTATTTTGAGTGATAATAATAAGAGGATAATGGTAAGAGAAAATATAGTATCTTTCCGCAAATTCATTGCATAGAATTTTCTGAAGCATTGTTGTAGTCTCGCGTATTCACTTTATTTCCTCATTTTAGAGATAGGGTAACAAACTGCTATATAGCTTTTAGAGTCAATTTATGTATCCCATGTTAGTCACTCTCGAGAGTGCAATCTTTGTATACAGAGATTATCATTTATCCCCCGATCCTTCTTTTTTTTTTTATTTTATAATAACATAACCAATGTATCATTTTAATGGTCAGTACCAGGTATATGCATCTCGTATCTATTCTATAAGTCCTCCTGTTCTATCTATTGAGAATTCGATCCACCTAGTAAGACTACTACTTCCCTCTATATTTAGTATCCCTTATCGTGTAAGGGGGCAATCAATGGCATTATCGGGCATAAAAAGCATGCATTGCAAAACAACTTATTTATGGAAACTATTAACTGCGATGTCAAGAAAACTTTTTAGTACAATGATGAAAAAAAAAAAAAAAAAAATAAAGATGTGAAAAAAAATTTTGGGGTCATCCACTCAAAAAACTGTGACATTACAAAGAAAGAGGGTACAGAAAAAATAATTCAATTGATCCTAGTAGAGCGAATCACAATATTCTTATATCAGCACATCAGACAACGACAGGTATAGACAAGTGTAAAAACGGAACGAATAAGTTCGCTCAATAGCCAACTCCATGACTACTATTTATTAACTATGAACCATATTATTTTTAATCTCGGTATCCCTGGGCATAACAGTAAGTACCATTTGCCCGATTCCATTTATGAAGTCCAAATCATCGGCTTCATACCGCCAGCAACGGTGGCTCGCAATGATTTTAAAATGTGGATCCTCGTCGGCTATTCGTTCCTCTTTATTCTAGGTAATGAGAACAATAGTATCGTCTTATTAAATTGTCGCATCTATGTACTAAAAATATCATGTGACGGATGTCTTGTGCCTAGAGAGGCGGGGGGGGTTTAAAGGGGGGGGGGGTTTTAGGGGGGATTCTTCTTATGGGTGCCACATATGCGGCTTCGAGATAAGGGCGTGTAGTAGTCAAATCTCAGTATGGAGGACCAATTTCATCATATCAACTACAGGCTATTTTAGTTAGGAGCGGGGGGGGGGGGGGGGGGGGGGGGGGGGGGGGACCTGCCGTTGGGGGGGGGGGGGGGGGGGGGGGGGGGGGGAAGGTAAGTCTGCCTGGGTATGTTATAGAGTATCAAAAGTACATGTCAACAATTTTTCTATACTACATATGAACTTCCTATTATGCACGAGAGCCACGGCAATTATCCGAAGCAGTACTCAATTCTATCCCGAACCAAAAGCTTTTTACCGACCAGAAAAAAAAAAAATTCAGATGCCAGCAGGGGGAAGAAGGTGGTCGTTGTGGTGGGAGGGGGGGGGGGAAAATGTCTTTTGTATGGGCGGCAAACTTCAAATGTGTGCGACGCCAATTTGTATAGGAAATTAGATAAGAATAGGGAATGCTAATGTATCGGCAACCATCGCTTGACAGGTACGCAGATAAAGGAAAGAATCAACTTGTAAAGATCTATGAAATAGGTCACGGGGTGAGAACACTTTTATCAATCAAGTGTACGTGTGCGGGGGAGTCTCTATAGGTATAACACAGACTATATATAAAACACAAACGCACTCGGCGATATTTTAGAGATACAAGGGGGACATGTTTCAATCTTTAAAATAATATTGTGTCTGGCTACTACAATGCAACATATATATTTTGGTGTAGCGTAAAGTAATCATTCGTCTGTCGATATGGCATCTTCCAGGCAGGGCGCTACAAGGCATATAAAAAAGGGCAACGTCGGCTAATGTTTTGTCAATATGAAGGACGAAAATCAGAAAATTATCAATGCAGACGACGCTGGTATGGGGGGGGTTTTTTGTTTGGGGGGGGGGGGGGGGGGGGGGGGGAGGGGGGGGGGGGGGGGGGGGGGGGGTGTTGGGGGGGGGGGGGTATTCGGAGAAACAATTGAGTGGGCGGGGAGGGTGATGTGGAAGCAATGTTGGGAAAGCTACGCGTCTTCTACATAAAAAATTTTTAAGTAACATAGATAAAATTCATGAGTTTTTGCATACCGAAATTTGATAGGTAGAACGACATTGTCGAATGAAACGATAAAACGGCATAGAGAAAATGGCAAAGATGTAAAAATTGATAATGGCTTTGTATATATTAATAGTGGAAGTTTTGTGGCAAGACTAAGAATTAATGCAGATAAGACGAGTGGAGTAGCTTCTGGGAGGCACTGACGCGGTGATGGGGTGTGAGACGGAGAGGCGCGACTTCAGTTCAAGTCAATCAAACTTGACGGTCTTTCCTCCTAGACTTTAAGCTAGCCAAGGAGATGGTTATAGAAACTTTAAATCTGCAGATCATGATGCATAACGAGCTAATTGAGATTCACATGTCAAGGGAAGTCTTTATCTAGGCGATTGCAAGCTGCTGCGGCTAAAAATTTTAAGCAGAAACATTCTTGGGCTTTTTGGAAGAAGAAGGATTATTCACATCGAAGTGATGTGTATAATTCCCTGCGATGATCTGAGATCATTAAGGGCTTATACTAGTCCGGAGAATTCAATTGCCCAGGAATCAAAAATCACTTTGGGGCAATCTGCAGGGCTTGGCGAAGTCAGACTGCCCCTGGGGTTTAACAAAAGTGCGAAAGAAGTGAGTACACAAAATTTTGTCAGTCCGATGAACTACAATTGCGCAAGATCTGTGGAAGTCGATCCGTGGTGGGGGAGCTGGGGGGGGGGGGGGGGGGGGGGGGGGGGGGGGCGGAGGGGGGGGGGGGGGGGGGGGGGGGGCGGTGGTTGAAATAAAATATGGGTTGGTAATAACTATACCGTCACAAGAACAAAAAAAACCATTCACTCCGTCCACAACACACCCACAAACAAAACCAACACAACACCACCTCACCATCTCCCTGGTTGCTAAATGATACCGAGGCAAAAGCTTAAAATAAGCGGGGCCCAATCTTGTTTGTTGTATAAAGAATGAGAGGGCATGATCGTCACTCATTGTGTAATAGCGACAATGCATCCTAGAAAGCTAGTGCTCTGTATGAATAGATGGAAAAGGATTATTTACTGTGTTGGTATACAAGATACTAAGTATTTCATGCACCAGAATTTGAAGAAGGTATGAGATAGAAACAAGAAAAAGAAATACTAGGAAAAAGTAATCTTATCTAGCTGAGACAAATGCACCATTGCTTGCATCAGAGATGACGTTGGTACATTGAATGGCAGTTGATTTGCAAAAAGTTTAAGGTGTGTGTGTGGTAATTTCTGCCTCTTACCAACGATGTACATACAGCACTGATTCATACAGTGGAGTGTACATTGGGAGTGTTATACCGCAAATGGCTTAAAAAGAGTATCGTAACAAAGAAGAAGCTATGTCCTCCGCGGTCCGTATTATTGTGGCAGCAATGAAGATGACAGAACAATGTGGTGCGTTTCGCCAAAAAAAGCTTAATATCAAAAGACTGGCTGTATTAAATAATAGATGTTATAAGGCTGAGTTCCCCTGGCTCTCAGGACTACCCTTCACAAGATAATACCAGACTGCAACAAGGGGGCTTGGAGTAGATTGCTCATGTAGAAAAAAAGGGAGAGAAATGAAACTAGCTTGGCAGTGTAAAAAATAGAACTACAATATAAGATTGTATAAATGAAGTTGTAGGAAAGCTGTTTCATAGGCAATGGCCGCGCGGATTTTGTTTCCTGGACTGTGACAAAGATCGATGGCACACATGTGGCTCAGAAGATGATAAATAAATTCTGAGTTTCAGTTTTTGAACGATCGAAAAATTTTGTCTATTGGTGGATAGCAAAGAGGGTGTAGAAGGAAAATGGCCCAAATACGATGTAGGGGACGAAGACGGCGAAGAATGTATGAAGACTTCGAATTTAAGACTTCAACGCTCAGGGAAGTACTTGATCGCACTTGTAGATTAGAGCACAGAAAAACAATAAACTGTCGACGCAACGTCCTGTGGGGGGGGGGGGGGGGGGGGTGGGGGGGGGGAGGAGGGGGGGGGGGGGGGGGGGAAAGAAGCTGCTGTTATAGGCACTAGAAACAGCTATGAGCTTGGTACGAGCATAAGAAGATGACACCGCTATGTCGCTACACAGGCTTCTGCTGTAAGAGATATGCGCGGAGCTTATAGGCGAGCCAAAAGGAGACTATCGGCTAGTTTGGTGCAAAAGAGTGATTACCTCATTAATTTTGAATATAGTGGGGGCTAACATCTGATGGGCTAAATGTACATATATACGTAAGAAAATATTTTATACAAGCCTGTTGGACGGGGCCTCGGTTTTTTTGGGGATTTGTAATTATTTTGAAAACATTTCTCTTCTTAACTTAGAAATTAGACGAAAAATAATCTAATCACGACAGTAGATCACATCACTGCTGTGTAATAAAATGATTTGGTGATCACATTAGATCGTTAATACAGTGGTGTGGTATTATTATATATGGCAGTTCAGCAAGTAAATATCGGTTTTCACTAGTTGTATAATCTCCTTATGTTGATTGAAGTTAAATATAATTTTTGAGAATAATATAGTCGTACATGTAGCTTCGATCACGATTATGTAATAAAATGCCCTACATTATGCCGAAACATATTGTATTATCCGAACGACGAATGGCTGGACGGTCCCAAATTGGGGTTTACGATAAATGTGAGTTCTAGCTGGTATCTTACAACATTCTGTAATCTCGTGATATTCAGGAAAGTATATTGCATCCGATTGATATACCAACAATGTTCAATCACATTAACACAAGGGCAACTGACAGAGATATGCAAAAAAAAAGTATATCTTCTCCAAAAATATGGGGGCGGATGTATCTTTGTCATTTTACTAATGCTTCGCTTTACCTTCTGGGTGAAGCAATTATTCAGACCATCATGAACTATTTTTTTGTTTGGGGGGGGAGTATGTAGTCGAATCTCCATTTTTGTCCTTTTGCCCCAGTAGACCTGTAGGTTTCCATGGGATTATCATTAATTCATCTTATGTCTTGGCTCGTTGTCTAGGCTATAAACTCAGCTTCAATAAATAGACTTCAAATATAGGGCCTTGACATAATTGGTCAAGACAATCATCTCTGTTGGAGCTGGCTGATTTTTTTCGGCATGGTATTCCATACGCAATGATTGTCCTTATAGAATCCTTGTCGTACTGCTCGTCAACCCACTATGAGAAAAAACCACGAAGACTAATGATATTATGTCCTACGTCCTCGGGCAGATATAATGTAGAGCGGTGATTTTGTGGGCATCAACCATTTCAAACAAAATCTTCTAGTCTGTGACAACATAAAGTATTTCACCTTAATCCATAAAATGTCATCTTTATGGCATAAGACATCAACCTGTCTCGCTCTGCTTCATAGCTGGCTAATGTGTCTATTAGTCGGTATATAGCATCGCGGTAATGGGTTATTTCTCTTTGCATAGGCTACAATGCATGTGCACAATGCTATTTCTTTAAACATGGGGCTAAAGGCTCATGCGAGCAGTATACGGTGGGCAATATTTGGTTGCAAAATCTGCGGCGATTATGAAGCAATATACTATAACTGGCTTCTGCAAGGGAATTCTTCATTTGCCTAGAAAGTTCAGCGATAGGCGCAAGATGTCATGTGAGAGCGTATTTGTGATAGGCAGATGAAAATTTATTTGACGCGAGTAACTGAAAATATACATCTGAGGGTCCTAAAATAATACTGTAGCAGTTTGAAATAATCCTGATGGCAGAAAAAATAGGCATAAAAACCACTAAGACACAATGACATGGAAGGTCGCTTTGGGTATAAAGATGTACTCGGTGGCTCGTTGATGAGGATTTGTCGATCTCATGTTAGTGCGGAACGCGCGTACTCGTCGCATTATCGCAGTGATCAAGCAGGTGATCCAGATATAAAGGAAGTTTTGATCGGGCATAAATATAAGGATTGCAAAATAGAAATATTAGTAATGGATGTAACGAGAAAGGCTTAAAACTACTTGTGCTTCGACCAAGTGTTACTGCATGAAAATACATGACTCCATCAGAATCTGAACAGGTACAAAGAAGTGCTCGCAGTTGAATGAAAGCATGGAATATACGATATCAGTATTCACAAAGTAGGAAAGTATCGAAATGTTACAACAGAATTAGTCGATAGACACACATGTGTATAAGGTAAAGTTGTGTATCATGCGGGGGGGGGGGGTCAAGGGGCAACAACATTGGGGGGTGCTGACAAGTAATATAAGTTAGGATGTCTGTAAAACAAAAGAACATTGTATCATCTGTGTCATCTTTATTTCAATTAATACGGCAAATAAAAAGTCTTAACTAGAATCCATATCTCGAGTGGCCGTGCTCGTCTATAGATTTGCTTTCTGGGTCAATCATTATGGCTAGAAGGGCTGGAAAGAAAATAACTTTCTCATGTGATGGCTTCTGACAGCTTAATGTCTGAAGAGTGGAAGGCAAGTCATTTAACTGTCCATAGACTGAAAATAGAAGTACAGATGGGGGAGAGTTATGTAAGCATTTGTCACTAAAGAAATTGAAGTTGTGCATATACATTCAGCGATGAGCGGTACCAGGGGATGATGGCATCGGATACAATTGAAACCTTGAGGGGAGGCGATGTGCTCACAAGAGTTATTAGTATTTTTTGTTCTTTCCCTGTAGGGGTATCAGTTTGTCTCTGCCATCCTCTAACCTTGCAATTGTCTCTAGCCGCACTGCTTAGTGCGAGGCATCATACTCGAAGGTAGAGCAGGTTGGTTTGACGAGGGTGTAGTATAGGGGGCGTGTATACGAGGAATCGAAATCCAGGAATTACATATCAAGCCCTATATCATCTCTTGTGGGGGATGAGGGGGTGAAATCTGAGACATTGACGAATGGCGTTATCAGGTATAAGTGGATTCTGTATGGTTTACTATGTGTAAGGTTTTGTATGGCTGGAACATCTGTTGGGGGGGGGGGGGTTTTGAGGCAGTATATGTTTCGCCTGGATGAGGCAGCGTACGCTTAGCGTGGGCTGGGGGGGGGGGAAAGGCGGGTTTAACGCTAAAATTAGACTATGGAAAGTATAAATAAGTACACTATAAAACTCATACTTGTGTCTCTGTGCTGGGGGAGATTATAGAGACATAGGGATGTTGTTCTTTAGTAGCTTTCACAATAGCCGCTAAAGTTAGCATCTTGTCTTCCACCTGGAGTGTCTTATCAGGACAGCATATCTCGCGTTATCTTTGCAAGAAATCATTTTGCGTCTGCATATAGTTAGTGAGCTATCAGTATCGCGAGAATTTTGTTGCTAGGTGATTAAGAATCATCAAGATTTCTGATTTTATAGTGTCGCTTTTTGACGCTGAAAGCTGACTCGTCTACAATATAATGTACATATCGCCATCAACTGTTATATGTTTTTTTTCTGTTATCAATGGAACTAGCTGTAACGTCAAGTGTCTGTTTCTTGTTGTAATAATTCTATAACTCAACTAACACCCATATATTTCTTGTCATTATGTTCATAACTGTAGCGGTCTGACAAAGCTAGATGGCTGTCTTGTTCTGTTTCGTCTGCCGATAAAGAATGCGCTTAGGTAATAAAATGGTGAACCCTCTCTACAGATGCTGCTTGGTATAATCAGTTTCTTCAGGATGGGCGTGATGTTTTGTAACGAGCAATCTTGTTCTTTGTGGTATAGGGCACCGCTTTTGGTTTTCACTAGTTTCATAAACGGAACACAGCCAGGTAGAACGTGGGGTAGTGGATAAGGTATCCAAAGTCTGACTGATTTATCATTCACCGCAGAGGGAGTTAAGTTTGAGTTGGTGAATATTACTCCAAGAGGATCGCTCTCGGTCTGTTGTCATAGCGTGTGACGATCTGACCTCAGACACTCTTCTACTGGATATCCTAATGCTACATGGTCTCTGTCCATCAACCTCGTACCTCTACGTTAAGTATTTCAAGTGTACCAACCCTAAATACCGTTCAATCACTTCTAACAACCACGTTACTTGTACTGGTTGCGATGTATTTCACTTTGACCAATCACCTGGATTACTCAATATGTGTTGATTCCACGTCCACAACCACAACTGGGTATAATTTATGGTCGTCTGGTCACATTCAACGCAAGTCTGATCGTCACATGACCTCTGACCTTGTCAGAGCGATAATCTATGTGGCATCGGATTGGATTATACATTTTAGTTAGACACTGGGTTCAATTTCTAGACTCGTCTATGCTAATGGATCCACAATCAGTCCACACAGAAGACTATAATATTTAAACGGTAATCATCGAAGTAGTTTTGGTTGTGTATTCATTGCACTGATGGACTTAATAATAAAATCTTCCTCCAACTAGATGTTAGATACTCTTCATTATCCATATTTTAATCCTGACACAGCCAGGCAAGCTCCGTATTGTATACTCCCAAACCTAGATCTTCTGGGAAGCCATTCCATACAAAGCCATCGGGTACATACGCGAATTGTTCCAACAACACGTACCACTACTATCGTATTGAATGCGACCAAACAACTGTCTCACATAAATTAATTAATATGTTGACCATGCAATGGGGCTGATTTACCATACTATGGGGGGTATTTGGTAACGGGGGGACATCCCCCCATCAAATATAAGTATTGCGTACCAACCCAACACTACTATAATTAATAATCTACTAACCTTGGAAGGACTATACTATTGATGCTACCACTACCACCACTTAGTATCTCTTAATTGTGTACGCTCAGTAGCATCAGTACAATAACGGAACAGCCTACCTAACCACAACCACTTACATCGTATATTAAGCCACCAGAAAGTGGTGACCATTCCACTACTAGAAGTATCTAGTTCACCCTCCACTAAAATATTATCTACCGACATGGCTTCACACAAGTAAGTTATGCACCACTTCATAACTACTTATAACAAGGTCGAACTCAATCCACCCAACTATATGGTGGATCTACCAAACCCCCACCGTATTAGTTATCGAACTCGCTTGACAATCCATGCACTATAGAATATCATGCTAGAGGTGGGCGTGCAATGCCACCACTACTTACTACCTGGTAAATCCAGTGCCACACAAACAACCGGGTACTAACTACCACCGCTTAAGTCAATCAATGTCGAGCTCCCTGTCAACACTCTATTGGCTTTATATTATGGGCAAAATAAGCCTCATAGCAACTTGCTGATGCGATTATTTTACAGGAATAAATATTCCCCTCTAATAATTCTAATTCAGAAGTTCTCTTCCGATAACACCTAGTCGTCATCGGCTCTCTAAATCACACACCCCCCATTAGAAATTAGAATTTGTAATAATCAATTAAAGTCTTGGACTGTATGTCGCATCACTAGTGTGGGTGACTTTCTGGCTCGGACCTTCCGACCTTAAAAATATCGGTCTCATCGCTTATGTCGGCAGGAGGGGGGTCTCCCCTGTGGCCCTCAATCCTCGGGTATAAGTTTTTAAAAAAAAACAAAAAACAAGGTGTGTGTTGGTAAAACCTGTCAGATGGGTACACTCGTGTGTTGTATGGGGTAATTAAGAGCTCATCTTTTGGCATGTCTTGAAGGGGATTATCAAAATATGGCTTCATGTATTCAATCCTCACACAAAAGACCTTCACTCACTACCTCCCTACATTCACGATATACATATTTCATACATAGTAACTTTGTAGAATCTTGTTATTTTACTATACTACATTAATTAACTTATTTCCTATCTACTTTATTTACAATTCTAACTAAAAGAATCAGTCTCTTCAAAATCTTTCCAGCTTACGTATTTATCATTAAAATGATTAAACTAGTCCACACATATAATCCTCTCACTAGGATGATGTTAGAACATCTAAACAAAAGAGAGTATGGGGCTTTCATCAGATACCTGTACCTGGTTTCCGTTAGTGTACCTTTTTTTTCGCTTCTTGTACTTGCTTTAACAACAATAACTCAATCAGGATATAAGGACTGGTCCATACTTTTTCTACAGGGTGTAAACTCAAAAAGCTAATACGATCTTCCTAAAACTGTAAATTGTGTGGTTTCTCAATTTCATCACTTTATGTAGGCAAGGCTTCTAAGAGCATATGTTGCTATCATCTTTAAAGGCTTGTTCACAGCTCACACTGTTTTCAAACATATCTTGGGACTCTCTTGCTCAACTCGATACTGGCTCCCCCAATCTTGAGTAAATAATTTATAACTATGTGTACATGAAAACAGTAACAAATTAAGTATTGAAAAAGAAGTAATAAGTGCAAAATGAGATAATAAAAAAATCAAAAAAAATGGGCAGGATAAAGTAAACCCAGAGATGGTGGAATAGGATGTGGTAGACAAATGAATATGTTATTGACGGCAGGGCTTCCCCTTTATTTATCCTGATCCTCTTTTTTTTTTTTTTCTTTTCAGGTGTCCCCATTTTTTCTCTTTTTTGGAGATCTTGTTCGAATAGTCGTGTCTCTTTGATGACACCTAAATAGTCATCGGCTCATGTAGGTGCTGTTTTCAACTAATTGTTGTCCAAAATGGCTGTCCACATTTTTTTCCTCTCGGGGGGGGGGGGGGGGGACTTACTTTTACTTTCGACGCATGTTATATCAAGTCTAGGTTGAAGGATATTTTTGTTCTTAAGTAAAGTATTGAATAATTCCATGAAGAATATAATTCACTAGTCTGACTAAGGGGGTGCAAACTGTTTTACAATCTTGCATAATACTCTTAAGCAGAAAGCATAATACGGCTTCTTATCTCAGAAGACTTCTGTACCTAAACATTTCATATGACTTTTGAAAAAACAAAATCTGGGGGTGTAATTTGGTACAATTTCAACATATGTTTTCCCCCATCAATTGTTTAATGCTATTAAATATCGAATAAACCAAATCCATAAAATGTTTCACATAATTGGCTTAGGTCATGCATAAGGTTATTGACCTTACATGAAGATAACGTGCAACATGCGTTATCATTGAGGCATCTTCGTATCAGTATCCAATTGGCTAAGAAATATCAATAAACATTTGACAACTGCACAATGGCTTTGAGATGAGTAGGTTAAAAAAATAAAAAAAGCTCAATAAAAAAAACCATGGACAATATTGCCTTCTGTCGGCATATTGAAGGGCGATATGCATTAAATATGGGCATTTAAGGCTATCTTTATAGGGGGCTTGCATGCAAAATTAAAAAGCTGAAAAAAAAAAAAAAAAACCACAACAAAACGAAACCGAAAAATATTTATTAAAACAATCATAAATTTAATTTCAGTCGGACTTACGCATATCCAACACATTAATTTTTTTAACACGTAATTATATTGTTTTCACAATTTTTTAAAAACGATGTTAACTACACAAAACAACTATAAAAAAGGGGTGAAGATAAAGCATCTTCGGGGCTGCACAAATGCTACTTTATATATCTGTTTTTTCTTTATCATGCAAGTTATAATCTTTCATCCAGTCTGATTGCCTTAATGTCTATGTAGAAATGGAGAGCATTGTTTTTGGTATTTTGTAGGGATGGGGATGTTGAAGTTGGGTTATAATTTTTAATGTTGGGGTTTTTTATGCGATAAAATTTTTAACTTATTTGGTTGATGTGCGGTTGATTGTGGTGGTTGTTGGTTTTGGGGTTTTATTTGGTTTGAGTGATGGTTGAATGAAGGGATTAAGTGGATGGGGGGATTATAATAAATGTTATGATGAAGAGGTGTTTGATTTGTTTGGTTTTATATGGAGGAGTTGTGATATTTTGGTTATTAAATGGGTTCTAGGATGTTTTTGCGTATGTGGTAGAGTTAGGAATTTTTGTGGAAGAAGGGGTGGGGTATTTATGGATGTTATATCTTATGTGATTATTTGTTTGTTTGGTGTATTTGATTGTGAGTTGTTTTAGGATTTGGAGAAGGGGAAGAATTATGGATTTGTTTTTTTTTATTTGATTTTGTGTGATGTCCTATGTTTGATTTGTTGGTTTAAGAAGATTTGATTTAAGTTAGAATTGTAAATAGATTTTGAAGTTGTTGCTTGTGTGGAGAGAGATTTTTTGGGGTTGTGTTTTTGCTTTTTTTTTTGATTAGTTTTATTTTTTTTTTGGTTGTTTTGTTTTTTTTTTATTGTGGTAATGGTTGTGTATGTGAAGAGAATTTTTAAGTAAGAGGATTTATTGGATGTGAAGATTTTTATTTTGAATAATTACTGAGAAGAGGTTTTGGATTGAGTGGTTATTTTAAGATAAGTTGTGTTTTGTTTCATTTTTGGCTAGAGTTTTTGTTATTGTTGAGTTGTGGTTTGTATGAGAGATTTTCTGTTTGTTCTACCTGTCTAATGCGATTTTGCATGTTGTTTGTTGGATGAATTATTGTTTGTTTGACAAGATTGTCTAGAGGATTTTATCATCCAAACGTTGCTTATTGTTATCCGTTTTTGGGTTAGGCTATTTAGAGATTGTTGTTGTTTGAACTGTATTCTGAAGCATATTTACTGGGATCCTGTTTTTTTTTGGTTGAATCTGATTTTTTTTGGCTGGAATCTGAATATTTAAGGTTGTTTCTGATGCACACGATTACACCCGCTACTGGGAACTCATCTCAGTAGCTATCCATTGGGTGGTTAGGAACAGGTAGACGTAGGAAGAGATAAATTTTTTCAAAACATCTTGTCTGAAAATCACGCTGGCACTTCGGCGTATTGGTGCGTCAGACTCGCTGTGGTATGGCAATTCATGACTTAGTTTATGCCGTTCAGTTCCAGAGTAACCGAACTAAGTTCAAATAAGGCTTGATAAGAGGCTACATGTGCGTTTTGAAGCTTTAGGGGGGGGGTCGCAATGGGGGGCGAACTTTTTTTTTGGTGTGTTTTTGCTGTATCAGGAAGCGCAATGCCATATCATATTCTTATTGGGGAGTTTAAAAAGCCTAGGAACAGTAAGTTGCAAATGAGGACCATTATGTTGCCAGATATTTCTGTCGCCAGAATTCATTGGCCTTATAGGCATCGTAGTCAGCGTTACTGGTACTTTCGCATAAATATGTGGTATATGAGAAGTCTTGAAGGCATTTCAATCGTATCTTTCCCTAAATGAAACATTGAATGTGAAATTGTTAATTCTTATGCCTGTTATACGCAAGCTATGGCCTAGTATATTTCAGTATTAGGCACACCACATCCTGATTGGTAAATCAGCCTTATAATGAATTCGGTCCTTTTCATAGGAAATGAATGCAGAAGGGTTTGGATGGAAAGTAAACACTTCCTATTCGGAATGGCACCAAAAGTATTTTCGACTGGACACCTTAGAGTTATTAGACATAGCTCCGCATGAAATAGATGGCTGGAAAAGAGGCAGAGTAGGTTATAACGAACAAAAACTCATTAAGGAAGGTTAATACTCCTGGTAAGACAAAGTATGTGTCAGTAATGAACATGTACAGTCTGGGGCGCTCACACGCTCTGAACTCAATGTTTGTGTTTTCGGTATTATGCGTACAGTTATAAAAGAAGAGTATATATGTATAATTAGAGTTATGATGTAGAAGGTCATAATCCATACTAGTGGTCCTATCTCCTTCTTATGTTTTCCACGGATAGCGGACCAGTGGTTCGTTCTACGCATTCGTTATCTGAGGGCATCACCTGGTCAGGTAACCGCTTTGGTATGGCTGAATCCAGAGTCGGGACAGGGCATCTCCTTGGTCCATTTGAGGTCTATCAGCCCTGAGAAGTGTCCTAACACCCACTGTAAAGCATGCAGTCTGTCGTGAGAAATGTCAGAGCAGAAGCGTAGGAGATCTTGTTCGAGATATCTGCCGCCATCAGCTCAAGTGATAGCGCCTGATGCTATGTCCATGGCTGAGCTCGAACATTATATACCAGTACCGCGCCGATCATTAATAAAAATAAACACCTGTAAAAGGTCCGACATTAAGGCTCCAGGGGAAAGTAAGGCCCTAAACTTAGTTTTAGAATATCAGTCCGCGAACTGCAGAGTTAACATGGCTGTCAATACGTAATGTTTTTAACTAAAAGTTTTTTTCCAGATGTAAGAGCAAAACTATGTGAAGTAACGCATGATGGACAAATACCAAACAGAGCTGTGAACTAAATGGCAAAACCTGTAGCGTGATTTCGAATACTCATATTAACTATTTCATACAGCATGCTTTAGTGTCTACAAACTGACAACACTAATGCAGATACTGAGCTGAATAAATATTTTTGTACACTAACCAGATACTCTTAGTTTTAAGATCATATTAATAAATGTCTGTGAGCATATACACTATGGGAACATACGGATTAAGGCCATCGAGCGATTTCCTTGACAGGTATCCAATTTGTAGGTATTCTTTAATCATAGGACAGCATATACATCTCTGGAAGGTCTAAGACACATGGCGATGAAATCAACAATATTAGTTATTTGATGAAATAGTGTATCCAGTAGACGTCCTTTAAGATAACCTTGTAAGAGTGTGTTTATGTTCAATGTCATGGAGTTGTCATCAGTCATTGTCAAGTGTAAGTGGAACGAAATTAGAAGTATGGCGTTATCTGTGCTGATTGTTGATCTCTATGACTGTCAGCTAATTGTCGCTAGATATAAAACACATGACCCTCTAGAGTCATAATAACGTAGTCATCAGACATCTATTCTCTTAGCGAGAAATTCTGACTAGAGGCAGTGATCAACAACATGATTGGAGTGGGCTAGTCAAATAAGTCCGTTATATATAATAAGCACTAGCACATTGTTTGAGTTGATCGTCTCACTTCTTATCCATAACGTGGAAGATATATAGCCTTTCACAGCTGATCCTCAAGTCAGTACAAAGCTTAAATCGCCTTAGCCACGCTAAGTCCGAGCCATATATGAAGGATTTCGTATAAATGGGCATCGCATGCCACTTCAGCTCACGGTAAGCTAGTGACGTTAGTTCAGGCATATATTTAATATGGGGGTAGAAGTGAACTTGACAGTCCTTAGTAGTATCTAGCTCCAATAGTTACGTCCCATTGATACTGAAACACGACACTCATTAGACAATCATCAGAGAGAGAGGGAAAACATTACGTCAAAGGTAAGGCCTAAAACCGAAGGTCCACCTAAATGAGAACAATGCACAGGAATACCAGTAATATGCTAGATTTCACCTGCAGCGGCGAATCAATCTTAGTAGACCTCGCACTACACTGAGATGTCAAAGTAAAACTGATAATAAGAAAGTTTATCTAAGGCAAACAAGCTCATCCTAGAGCCATTTATCTCAAGCGTCTAGCGAAAGATCCATCACACACTTCGCACACTTGACTGGGACGATCGTTGTGTGAGATCTAAGAGGACAACAGGAACTGCATACAAATAAAATAACAGCCCCAGTAATTACTTAGCAGTACATAAGCCTCGGCATGACTCTTTTCGACTTCTTTACCAGCATCGCAGACTCATCGAGTTCGGCGTTTCAGACTACATTTTCCGCGAAATGAAGTTCCGCTGTTGAAGGTGACAGGCCTTAGTTTCCTATTTGATATTTATTCTAAAGTTAATCTATGGACTACTGGGCATCTGTACATTGTAGGCTGAATATACAGATTATGAGTAATAGGTAGTGGTTATCCTGCGGATTTTGCGGGGTCACATAAGCAAATTAGAAGATTGGTCGGCGCAAGACAATCAAATTCTGCATAGGCTTGCGCCTGACTGAATAGCATGAGTGATGAGCAAATTAGACGTGATCAAAAGTGAGTTATAGCGGACTATTTTCTATTCAGCGCCTGGTTCGATATACGACCAGTGAAATAGACCAGATTACTCTATTAGTACATAGTCAGTGTACATGAAGGAATATCATTCTTTTTCATAGCAGGATTAGATCGCCGCTATGGACAATATAAACTAGGTATATACGTTCATAGCTATTGACTGGATGCATGTCTATATTATATCCATATATAAAATAACTCAATCACTGAATTTTTTTGTAATATGTGGGGCGGTCAAAAAGATGCACCGCAACAGATTAAGCTGCAACACACATGACCCCCGCCAACACACACCCCCACTCACACCCCAACTCCCCCATACACGCCTCCCAACCCCCAACACAAATATGAAATTAATACATATAGGATATAGATAATAAAAAAAAATAAAAGAAATCTCACATCTAATAATTACAATTCTAAAAGAAATATAATAATATACAAAAAAAAAAAACACTATATACTTAAAAATTAAAAAGAGTTATGATAAAATATCCCTGAAACAACATAAAAAAACCTAAATAAACACAATCTATAATCAAAAATAAAAAAATATAAGTATAAAAAATAATTATATAAAAATAACAAAAAAATAAATTAAATAAAAAAAATAAATTAAAAAATAAAAAAATAAATAAGAAATAAATAAATATTATCAAGTAAAAAATTAGTATAGTAGAAATTTTTGTTAATGGAATAATAAATAATGAAAGATTATTTTTAAAATTAAGAAAAGTATTTGATAGATTTATGAATTGAGGAAAGAAATTTTAAAATATA